>JACXGM010004732.1:0-37074 GCA_016801145.1 Umbra pygmaea
TGCTTCGTTGCACACCAATTTCTCTCTCTTCACAGAGAAACAGCTGATTAACGATCTACATACTAGGATAAGTGTAAATGAGCTGTGTGAGATTGTAATCAAATGTATCCATTAAAATAGTTTGAGTATAACTAATATATACATAGCCTATAGGCCTATATACAGATCAGTCTCAGGTTGAAACTTGTAATTCTGGGAGAACTGTTGCACAACTTAATGTATGCCTTGAGGTTGTTATTGCATTTTAGAATATGTTTTCTTTAAAAACCAATGTAAGATGCCACTTAGTTCCACTTAATATTTCGTTTTTTTGAGAGATGATATTGTAAGCAATTTAGGCAATAAAAATTTGGTTTTTCAGAAAATTAAACCAAATTATTGTACATTATTGCCCTTCAATAAAACAAAGTATTTCTTAGCCGATTACTCGATTAATCGATGGAATGATTGATAGAATACTCGAATACTAAAATAATCGATAGCTGCAGCCCTAAACCTATCCTATCAATTGCACATAATCCTTCCGTCAAGAGATGAGTAATGTAATTTAATTGAAGGTGGATAGAGGCAAGTGAAAGGTAATTCCAAGTAATGAACAGTCATATCAATGAAAAATATTAATTTGAAAAGCCATCGGAAAGTAAAACATGAGCTGTGTTGACATGAACAAACAACACTAGTTCGATATGCAATGAAGAGAAACTAAGAAATAGACTACGTGCTATCAACAGCTGCACGGTACGCTGGTTGGCTAATACTCTAATGCTCCTTCTGGGAATACGCACACTCTATATAACTAACCCGAGTGACTGGCACAATGTCAGGACAGGAAACATCTTAGCAACACTCAATGCACATACGAACGAACTAGACTCACTTTTCCAAATGTAGCTTAGAAACAGTCCCAGACCAAAACACAACAGCACTCCACTTTGTCAGTAGTTAATAATCCACGCCTAGTTAGGGTTGCATATATACAGAACTCCACTTGTAGTAACAGGACACGGCTGTTTCCAATAGACAATCAAACCCATCTAGTCAATACAGCTTAATCTGGCCTGAACTCTATTTCTCAGCAACCCCAGCTAGGTAAGAGGCGCGGTTAACCCCTAAGGGGAATAGGTACATGCATTTCAACATAAAGGCGAACCAAAACAACATACTACAGCACTGAACTAAACACAAATAGCACACAGTTAAATATATAAACAATACCAGAGAAAAGGAGTCCATATCTCAGTTCATGTTCACCCCTGCCATCTTCTGGGCAAGGGTGAGGGCCAGCAAGTTGATGCATTTATGCAGGGCAGCTGACAGGGGGGGACAACCGGGTATGTTGTCACGGGCCCAGTCCTGAGGGGGGCCCAAAATTTTGTTTTTGCACAGTCATTTTTTTTAGCGGGGTCCCTAAATGTGGAGTTTGTCCCGGGCCCACAGATTCCTGTCAGCAGCCCTGCATTTATGCATGTAGATATGGTCATGGTGATCTACTGGGATTTTCGTTTAAAGAGAATGGTCAAAAAAGAGAAAATATCAAGTGAGTGGCAGTTCTCTAGAAGAACAAATGCCTTGTTAAAGGCAGAGGTCAGAGGAGAATTGCCAGACTAATTTGAGCTGATAGAAAGGCAACAGTAACTCAAATAACCACTCATTACAACCAAGGTCTGCAGATGAGCATCTCTGAACGCACCACACGTTGAACATTGAAGTAGATGGACTACAGCAGCAGAAGACCACACCGGGTGCCACTCCTGTCAGCTAAGAACAGGAAACTGAAGCTACAATTTTCACGGGCCAACCGAACTTGGACAATAGCTGAAAAAATTCAGAAAGTAGGGTCAGAATTTTGTGTAAACAACTGCCTATGAGTAAACTGCCTGTTAACGGTTCACGCTGGTGGTGTAATGGTATAGGGTATATTTTCTTGGCACGCTTTGGGCCCCTTAGTACCAATTGAGTATTGTTCAAATGCCACAACCAGGGTTAAAAATTAACATAATTTACCAGCCGAATTCTGGTTTATATATGCAGGTGGCTGGTGGATTTCCTTCACTCACCAGCAAAAAACCAATAGTAATCTATTGAGTGGCTGGTAAAATTTAAACATTCACTAACCATTTGGCTTGTGGATGAAAAAGTTATTTTGAATCCTGGCCACAGCATACCTGAATATTATTGCTAACCATGTCCATCCCTTTACGACCAGTGTACCCACCTTCTAATGGCTACTTTCAATAGGATATCACGCCATGTCACAAAGCTCTTAGGTATTAGCAAGCTGTACCAAATGAAGTGGCTTGAAAGTGTATACCAACTGTGTTTTTTGTAATGTAGAATTAAGCCACATGCATAGCTTTGGATAGCTTTCTAGATTTCTATTTCTAATGATAAATATTATAAACTATTTCAGAAAATTGGTTACAAAAACATTCAAATACAATACAAACACATTTACATTTATTTTGAAATTCAGTTATTAAATATATATTAAAGAAAAAAGTGTGTCTTTTTTATTTTAGACAAAATGTCAAGGTCCAAAACGCTGCCAGTGGACCTCTTGGCCGGCAGTGGACCTCTTGGCCGGCAGTGGACCTCTTGGCCAGCAGTGGACCTCGTGTTAAACGATGAGCAAACCGCCGGGCGGACCACAAACTCTGCCACTGCTGGTCCGCCTGTCTCCCGCCAGCTCTGTGCTAGCTGGGATATGCCCTGTGAAAGGATACGACATTAAAACCTTACTTATTGCTTATATTAAGATACAGTGTTCTATTAGTAAACTATGAAACAATTGTGTATAAATAGCTTACAAAATAGGTTACCTGTTGTAGTTCATTTGGGCTGCTGTCCGTGGCATATGGAAAGGGGTGAGCAGCCACCAGCGTAACGGGTCTCCTCTATCTCCTATTAGATGACACTCCAGCAGCAGTAAGTGCCTTTCAAACAGCTGCTTTAGGCCACTTTCATTCAATATCCACGCATCATGTTTTTTTATGTTGTTGGGAAGTCAATGAAATGTGTGATAATGTGTGGAGCTGTAAGTGCCATAATTGTTTCCATGACAATTCAGCTTATTGATGGTTGTGATGGGCCAATTTATCAACATTGCTTTGCTGCATTTTTCCTGTTGCAAGGAAACGAAGTATCATCACTATTTTCAATTCATCTGAAAATGCATTGCTGCGTAAAGTCACTACATGAAATTATGTTCCTCACTTAGTCACAGACAAAGATGATGCCTGCTCTGTCCAAAAAATACAGTTTAATTAACTGCACGTTGTCAAACAGTTTAAAAACATTCTTCCTCTCCTAAAAGATTTGCGCACGTCTCTGTCTCCTCAGTGCCATCACAAGCCCCTTTCAGTTAAAGTTGCCCTTCTAACAGCTTGAAGCAGTCAGCCCATTCTCTTCTTACCTCTAGCATCAACAAGGCATTTTCACCCACAGGACTGCCACATACTGGATGTTTTTCCCTTTTCACACCATTCTTTGTAAACCCTAGAAATGTTTGTGCATGAAAATCCCAGTAATTCCGGCCCGTCTGGCACCAACAAACATACCACGCTCAAAATGGCTTAAATCCCCTATCTTTCCCATTCTGACATTCAGTTTGGAGTTCAGGAGATTGTCTTGACCAGGACCACACCCCTAAATGCATTGAAGCAACTGCCATGTGATTGTTTGAGTGAATCATTGCATTGAGGAGAAATTGGACGGGTGTTCCTAATAATCCTTTAGGTGAGTGTATATTAGAATATTTTACTCAGTATTTAGAGATAGCATTGATAGATTGTTGTGTCAACTCGTACATGAATACTCAAAGACAGCACTATTCTGAAACATGCATACCCTAGGACAACATTTTTCTGAAACATGAATACTCTAGAACAGCAATATTCTGGAATATGAATACCCCAGGAAAGCACTATTCTGAAACATTAATACTCAAGTACAGCACTATTCTGGAACATAAATATTCCAGGACAGCACCAATCTGGAACATGAATACTCCAAGACAGCACTATACGGAACATAAATATTCCAGGACAGCACTATTCTGGAACATAAATACTCCAGAACAGCACTATACTGAAATATGAATACTCAAGGACAGCAGTATTCTGGAACATGAATACTCATGGACAGCACCAATCTGAAACATGAATACTCTAGGACAACACTATTCTGGAATATGAATACTCCTGGACAGCACTATTCTGGAACATAAATATTTCAGGAAAGCACTATTCTGGAACATAAATATTCCAGGACAGCACCAATCTGGAACATGAATACTCTAGGACAGCACTAATCTGAAACATGAATACCCCAAGACAGCACTATTCTGGAACGTGAAAACTGTAGGACAGCACTATTCTGGAACATGAATACGCCAGGACAGCACTATTCTGGAACATGAATACGCCAGGACAGCACTATTCTGGAACATGTATACGCCAGGACAGCACTATTCTGGAACATGAATACTACAGGACTGCAGAATTCTAAAACATGAATACTACAGGACAGTACTATTCTGAAACGTGACACTCCTGGACAGCACTATTCTGGAACATGAATACTCCAGGACAGCACTGTTCTGAAACATGAATACTCCAGGACAACACTATTCTGAGACATGAATACCCCAGGACAGAACTATTCTGGAACATGAATACCCCAGGAGAGCACTATTCTGAGACATGAATACTCCAGGACAGCACTATTCTGGAACATGAATACCCCAGGAGAGCACTATTCTGAGACATGAATACCCCAAGACAGCACTATTCTGGAACGTGAAAACTGTAGGACAGCACTATTCTGGAACATGAATACGCCAGGACAGCACTATTCTGGAACATGAATACGCCAGGAAAGCACTATTCTGGAACATGAATACTACAGGACTGCAGAATTCTAAAACATGAATACTACAGGACAGTACTATTCTGAAATGTGATACTACTGGACAGCACTATTCTGGAACATGAATACTCCAGGACAGTACTATTCTGAAACGTGATACTCCAGGACAGCACTGTTCTGAAACATGAATACTCCAGGACAACACTATTCTGAGACATGAATACCCCAGGACAGAACTATTCTGGAACATAAATACCCCAGGACAGAACTATTCTGGAACATAAATACTCCAGGACAACATTATTCTGAGACATGAATACTCCAGGACAGTACTATTCTGGAACATGAATACCCCAGGAGAGCACTATTCTGAGACATGAATACTTCAGGACAGCACTATTCTGGAACATGAATACTCCAGGAAAGCACTATTCTCAGACATGAATACTCCAGGACAGCACTAATCTGGAACATGAATACTCCAGGACAGAACTATTCTGGAACATGAATACTCCAGGACAGAACTATTCTGGAACATGAATACCCCAGGAGAGCACTATTCTGAGACATGAATACTCCAGGACAGCACTATTCTGGAACATGAATACCCCAGGACAGCACTATTCTGGAACATGAATACTCCAGGAAAGCACTATTCTGAGACATGAATACTCCAGGACAGCACTAATCTGGAACATGAATACTCCAGGACAGCACTATTCTGAGACATGAATACTCCAGGACAGCACTATTCTGGAACATGAATACTCCAGGAAAGCACTATTCTGAGACATGAATACTCCAGGACAGCACTATTCTGGAACATGAATACTCCAGGACAGCACTATTCTGAAACATGAATACCCCAGGAGAGCACTATTCTGATACATTAATAGTCAAGTACAGCACTTTTCTGGAACATAAATATTCCAAGACAGCACTATACTGGAACATGAATACTCCAGGAGAGCAATGTCTTGGAACATGAATACTCCAGGACAGCACTATTCTGAAATATGAATACTGCAAGATGCCACTATTCTTTACATGAAACCGAATGCGTTTGTTCTATGCCTTGACAAGTGACAGAACATCTTGTCAAGAATTGAGTGATTTACTCGCCTAAATTGTCTCTTTTACTTCAGAATTGAATAAACAATAATCAGTATAGTTAAGTGCTGTTTTAAAATAAAGAAAAAGTTTGTTGAGTGAAGGTCTAATGGTTAACAACACAGAAACAGTTGGTTCAGTGAGTGTCTAGTGGTCACCAACACAGAAACAGTTTGTACTTCTCCCTACTTGAACTTTGTTATTTCTACTTATTTATACTGTGCCCAATCAGATGTGATTTGTCAAAAAATACAGGCAGACCAATGCTTGTCTTTTTAATTAAATAGGATACACAGTAAAAACGGCTGTGTTAAATCAACACCCTAAGTGTTAAATTAACACTCTCAGTGTTTATATAGGTCCAAATTGACACTGAAGAGTGTTAATTTAACACTTAGGGTGTTGATTTAACACAGCCGTTTTTACTGTGTAGTTTGTCTCCACATGAGATGTGGCAATGAGAGATAATATCTTAACAGTTACCTATGAAAGAAATAGAAAGAGTAAAGAAAATATCAAGGATGGCTTTGGTAGGATGTGAACTCCTTTTACCTGATCAATTTGGTCTTAAGTAGGGACTTCCCAAAATCTGTGAACTCAGAGTTACTCAGAAAAGTACTCAGTACTTTGTCCATCTCTGGAAATATCAGATATTTTCCCCTCTTCCAAAGCCTAATTAGATATTAAATTAATTGGTCTGTCAACTGAACGTAAACACAAAACAGTTCTGATTCCCTTTGGCTAATTGTGTTGAATTTTAATAGCATTCTATCAACATATGCAGTAACCTAGGACAACATTGGTTTAAAAAATAGAAATGTAAATATTAATGAGCCACCAATACCATCATACTCACCTTAGTATCTTATTTGATAACAAACTTTTGTTAAATCAGCCAGGAGCTGCAGTTTGTAGTCCTGTGAAATGAGAAGTGACGCTCAAATAACTTGTCCTTGCTTTCTGAAATCCAAAGAAAATGCCTGGAAACATCAGCTTTGGTTTGATAAAAAGCACAGAGGGCGTTTTAATATGCAGGGCAGTGTTGACAGTCAAGAGCTGACCCATCTATTCCAGGTAGTGTGTGTAAATGTCAATATGAAGGATGAGAATGGCTTTAGGTTGGGAAATGTATTGGCAACACAAATTGCTAAAAATATAGGTAGCACTTTACATTACAGCACGGTCATAAAATAATAATAGTGGGGTAACAGTGTGATATGAAAGAGGTACTATATAGGTAATAACATGTGCTACCAAAGTAATACATCACAGTAATAACATGTAATACTGGGGTAATAAGGTTATAATAAGGTAACAGATGTAATAACATGCAAATACCAATGTAATAACTAGGAAAGGGTTCGATGATAACCATGACATACCCTAGGGCTATCAGACACTCTATACTTATGTTGGCTTTGGTAAATGGTAAATGGACTATATTTATATAGCGCATTTTTCTGAACAACAATGGCCACCAAAGCGCTTTACAGAGCCTCACATTCACCCATTCATTCACACATTCATACACCGACAGTGGTGTCAGCTATGCAAGGCGCCAGCCAGCTCGTCACTGCTGCCAAGAAGGCTCTCAAGACTTTAGATAAAAAACATTTCTCTTATCATCACTGTAACATCTTAGAGAAATATAACTTACTGAGTTTTGACAACTTTTGTAAATTTTCCTCAATAGGCTTAATTTATAAAGAATTACATGGCCTGGCACCACCTCCATTATTAGAGTTGATTAAATACAGACAAGAGTCAGCGCAACAGAGCTGTTGTAAATAGGGACTGTGAGGTTCCCTTTAGAAAAACCTCCTTCAGCCAAAATGCACTAGTAGTGCATAATAGTACTATTGTATATTTATTGTCATTTCTTACTGAAACTTCAACCTGCCTAATGGACTACAGATGGAAATTAGCCCTTGGGCTACAATCAGCATTTTTACATGTACTGTTGTACATCAGGCATGTAGCCAGTAATGGGCCAAGGCGCCACTGGCCTGACCACATAACTCACTGGCCCGCCAGGCAAGTTTGATCAATACATTTGAAAAATACATTTTTAGTATATTTGTATTATTCAAATGTATTTAAGATAACATATTAATATAAACCTCATAATGTTGACAGGTGTGTGTGTTTAATTTGTTTTCCGAATAAAATGGAACCGTTGAAGCAAGTTGTAGGAAGCCTCCGGTATGTAATTGGTTGCGATGGTTGCTAGGGGTTCTGACAGGAAGACTCTATGGGCTTCCTTTAGCCAACTGACTTCGCTAGGAGCTTTTTAGCCAATGGAAAAACAGCACCACAATAATGGCTAAATTAAAAAAAGCAAGAGTTGAGGGAGAAGACACACCACTGCCTCCATCTACTGAGTCTACCCAATTTGAAGGCTTTTCCTTGCACTGTCATTGATGTGTCAAGGGAAGCTATTACTCTTGGCACAGAGACTGTGGCACTCCAATCAGGCCAAAAGAAGTAGGACAAGCCCAAAGGATGCCAAGACAGTCGTCGAGCATTGGCCAGAGAGGCTCAACGGACCAGACAGCTAAACAAGCTATCTACTGCCAGTGACTCCATACAGCCTCAGCCTGCCCCAGCTCCGATTGCTATGCTTGCTTCCCATCCATCCTCCAAGATCACCAAAGCCGTACGTGACCTAGGACGACGCAGCAGTAACAGTCTCAACCCACAGCAGCAGCAACAGGTGAAGTGTCTCCTCAACGAATATGCAGACATTTTTGCTGCCAAAGATGAAGACTGCACACAGACCGGGTTGGTCCTGCATGCCATTGAGACTGGGTCTGCCCAGCCCTTTAGCCTGTGCCACCATCGACTGTCTCTCATCAAACAACAGGCGGCAGAGAACAAGATTCGTGAGATGGCTGCAGCCAAAGGAATTGAACCTTCCGACAGCTTGTGGGCAGCTCCAGCTGTTTTAGTAAGGAAGAAGGATGGCAGCTGGCGGTGCTGTGTGGACTACCGACATCTAAACGAAATCACCAAGAAAGACTCATACCCTCTTCCTCGCATTAATGAAGCCCTTGACTACAATCGCAGGGTCCAGCTGGTTCAGCTCCCTCGACATGCGCAGCGGTTACTGGCAGGTGGAACTGGCCCCCGATGCAAGACCAAAGACCCCCTTCACCATTGGGCAAGGGCTGTGGCAGTTTCGTGTCATGCCATTTGGACTCTGTAATGCACCGGTGTTACGTCCCCCAGTCTATCTATAATAAAATGTGTACCTTGGGTTTTAGTTGGTGTCGAATGTGCTGTGTTTCTGTCTTTTTCTGTTTGTCTCTGCTCTGTGTGTCTGTTTCCCTACAGGTGGAGAATGTTTGCAATCATCACTCATCACTTATCCCTGGCTCCTCCCCCCCCTTTATCACGACCAGCTGATTCCATTACCCATCATACCTTTCCCTCAGTATAAAACCAGCCATTTTACATTCATTAACTCTCTCTCTTGCTGCCTGTGTCAGGTTTGGTTTGTGTGTGAGCTTGGTACTCACTTGTTCTGAATTTAGTAGTGGTTCAGGCCACTTTGGTAAGACTGCTCTTCTAGCTGTGTGGAAAGTGTGTGTGGTTCTGATCACCCACATTCAATTACTTGGTACTTAGAGGCTGTTTAGCAGTCTGTGTTTATTGGTGGTTTAGCAGTCTGTGTTTATTGGTGACCATACTTGGTAGTGTTGTATGTGTCTTTGTAGTTTTGGTGTGAGTGAGAGCGTGTGTTTAGTGAACGAGTGGTGTCTTCGGTATTATTACCTGTGATTTGTAATTAACCCATTGTTTTCTTTTGGTTCCCAGAGGAGGAGAACCAAAAACACCACCCGTAGGGTAACTCCCCTGTTATACACACTAGTAAGACCTGGACAGACCACACCTGTACTTTGGATAGGGCGCCTCATTCGTGTGCCAGTATAGGTGTAGGTTCTGTGTGTGTGTGTGTTAGGTAAGAGCAGGGTAGAGTTATCCTTTGTATTATTTCTTTTCTTTGGTGCTGTCCAGCCTCTCCTCCCAAATTATTATTTAACGTTTAAACACTATTTTACCTTGGCTAAATAAAAAAGCCAGTTGTGAAAAGGTACTTGGTTGGTTTCCGTGTCCTTGCTTGCACCTACGACCCCATACCTCCTTTGCTGGCCGCAGTAGGGCCTTAAACAGTGGTAGTGACATCCCACTCCCCTCCCGGGGAGCAGCACGAACGTAACAAATGGGGGCTCGTCCGGGATGTCACTGCGCACTGCCCGGGGGTCGCTGTGGTCAGTAACTGAGGTGTGGAGTTAGGGTGTAAGTAGGGGCTAGCTAGCGTGTAGTTCGTTCAGTACGTTTAGTGTCTGTAGTATCGGTTTTGTCTTCGTGTTAGGGCTCCGTGTGTTTAGTGTTCAGTGTTTGTAGTGTATTCAGGGATGGCGTCGTTGGCAGTGGAGATCTTTTTGGCAGGCCCCTCTGCAGAGGCACTGGTAGATCTGAAGAAGAAAGATTTAGTGGAGGTGGCTAGACACTACAATCTGACAGTTAGACAGAGCGCACTCAAGGCAGAGTATATTGAGGTCATAAAGGCCCATTTATTGCAAATGTCTGAGGCTAGTGCTGAAGATGTTGAGGAAGAGGACAAGGAGAGGGTTGAGGGGGTGAGGTCTCCCTCACCTGCACTATCGGAGGATGGTGTGGGAGATGGTGAGTTTCCTACTCCTCGGCCTCTGCCTAAGCCCGAGGCTTCCTCCCCTATGAGTGAGACCGAGCGTCTCGAGTTTCGTGTGGCCAGCCTGGAAGCAGATCTGCAAGACAAGGCAGAGCAAAGGAAACATGACTTAGAGATAAAAAGACTGGAATTAGAAGGCAAAAGATTGGAGAAAGAGCGAGAGACACGGGTTAGAGATAAAGAAATAAGGCTGAAGGAAATCGAGGCTGATAAGGAGGCTCGTATACGGCAAATGGAGTTAGAGGCCGCTGCGCCTAAGTCACCCTTACCTTCTGGGCTGCCGGCTCAGTTTGAAGCGAGCAAAAATATTGCTTTGGTGCCACCTTTTCGGGAGGCGGAAGTAGACCACTACTTTGCTGCTTTTGAGCGTGTCGCTACTGCATTGCATTGGCCCAAGGAGGTGTGGTCCCTTCTTCTTCAGTGTAGGCTGTCTGGAAAAGCCCAGGAAGTAGTGGCAGCACTTTCCCTGAAAGACAATTCAGACTATGAGGTGGTAAAAACAACAGTACTTCGGGCCTATGAGTTAGTTCCTGAAGCCTATAGGCAACGCTTCAGGGGCTATAGAAAACCTGCCAACAGTAAATATGTTGAGTTTGCTAGAGAGAAAGAGTCTCTATTTGACCGGTGGTGTGTAGCCAGCAAAGCTACAACCTTGAATGATGTAAGAGAGCTTATTTTGTTAGAAGAATTTAAAAACCACTTACCTGAGAAAATAGTTGTTCACTTAAATGAACAGAGGGTGGCGACATTGACCCAGGCTGCTGTTGTGGCAGAGGAGTATTTTCTAACTCACAAAACTATGTTTTCTGTTTCCCGTCCTGTGTGTGTTGGCGTCATCACCGCTTCATATCCATGGCCCTCCGTCTAGTAAAATTGAGAAAAGAAAATGCTTTTACTGTCATAAACGGGGGCATGTGATCGCAAACTGTGTTAAGTTGAGGAACAAATGTGATTCACCTCCTGTTTCTCCTTCGCCTTCCAAGCCAGTAGGGTCGGTTGTGGAAACTCCGCCCTCAAAACACTCGGTACAGGAGCGATGCACTAAAGCATCTCGTCCCTCGTCGTTTAAAAGCAGTTACGCTCCATTCGTTTTCCCTGGGTCCGTAAAACTCAGGGAGGGAGTTAACAGTGCGGCGAAAGCTGTTCCCATTCGTATCTTGAGGGATACGGGAGCTTCGCACTCCGTCATACTGTCCAGTGTGCTGCCATGGTCTGGCAGATCGTATACAGGTTCTCGAGTGCGCCTAAAGGGGCTAGACATGGGTGACACTTCAATACCTGTGCACAGAATTCACGTAAGCTCCGAATTGAAGTCTGGTTGGTTTGACGTAGGTGTGGTACCTAACTTACCAGTTAAGGGGGTCACGTTACTGCTCGGTAACGACATCGCCGGTGGTAATGTGTTCCCTGGGTGTGGAGTGTCTAACAAACACTGTTAGTTAGCTTTGGTCTTCGGCTGCTCCATTTAAAGTGGTCGGGGCGTGTTTCGTTGGCAGACAAAATTTGTAGTGTGACTAGGGAGACTACTACAGTCTGTTTCTTATGCTCGGCGGAGACATTTTGGGTGAAAGAAAGTAGAGCGCATGGATCAGCTGTTGTGTGGCCAGCAAAAGCCCAGATTATGCGTCTTCCCTTTTTCCCCAGAGCCGGTGCTATCGCTAGCGTCTGATCAGATAGGGTATGGTTACCTGGACATATTTTAGTGGGTGCATTTTTCCCAGACAGAGACTGGGGTTTGTTTGGTTGGTTGTTGCTGGTACAACAGATTCCTATGGGAATTGTTTTCTTTGGTGGGGGCGTGTTACGTCCCCCAGTCTAGGCGTGAATATATATATAATAAAATAATGTGTACCATGGGTTTTGCAAGGTGTCTGTCTGCTGTGCTTCTGGGTTTCTCTGTTTGTTCTGCTCTGTGTGTCTGTTTCCCCACAGGTGGAGAATGTTTGCGATCATCACTCATCACTTATCCCTGGCTCCCCCCCCCCATTATCACGACCAGCTGTTTCCATTACCCATCATACCTTTCCCTCAGTATAAAACCAGCCATTTTACATTCATTCTCTCTCTCTCTTGCTGCAGGCTGGTATATGCGTTTGGTTTGTAGGCTGCTCTCTCTCAGATTTGGTGTATATGGGCTATCTGCCGGTTTGGTATTCGTGAGCTCTGTGTAGCTGTGTTAGGGTGTGGTTGAGGCCACAGTGCTTTTTGCAGTCTCTCTGTGTATGAGGGTGCCTTTTAGAGGTCCTCTCCAGAAACTGCCTAAGCTGTGTTAGGGTGTGGTTTGGTATTCGTAACCTCTGTATAGCTGTGTTAGGGTGTGGTTTGGTATTCGTAACCTCTGTATAGCTGTGTTAGGGTGTGGTTTGGTATTCGTAACCTCTGTATAGCTGTGTTAGGGTGTGGTTTGGTATTCGTAACCTCTGTATAGCTGTGTTAGGGTGTGGTTTGGTATTCGTAACCTCTGTATAGCTGTGTTAGGGTGTGCTTGAGGCCACAGTGCTTTTTGCAGTCTCTGTGTATGAGGGTGCCTTTTAGAGGTCCTCTCCAGAAACTGCCTAAGCTGTGTTAGGCAGTTTGTGTAAATTAGTCTTGTTAGTATTGTTAGATTTAGTGAGAGCTGTGTTTGTTTATTTGTAGAGAGAGTGGTAGGCCTATTGTGTGAGTGTGTGGTTAGTGATTTGGTGTTAGAGTTGTTTTGGTGTAACTTTGCCATTTGTATTAACATTTGTTCTCTTTTGGTTCCCAGAGGAGGAGAGGAAGCACTTGGGGGTGTTAGGCAAGACGGCCTGGCCTTACACCACCCGTAGGGTAACTCCCCTGTTATACACACTAGTAAGACCTGGACAGACCACACCTGTACTTTGGATAGGGCACCTCATTTGTGTGCCAGTATAGGTGTAGGTTCTGTGTGTGTTAGTTTAGATCAGGGTAGAGTTAAACTTTGTATTATTTCTTTCCTTTGGTTCTGTCCAGCCTCTCCTCCCAATATTTATTATTTAAATTATCATATTTTACCTTGGCAATAAAGCCCTTTGTGAGAAGGTACTTGGTTTCTGTGTCCTTGCTTGCACCTACGACCCCATACCTCCTTTGCTGGCCTTAGTGTGGCCTTGGACAGTGTTAGTGACATCCCACTCCCCTCCTGGGGAGCAGTACGAACGCAACAACCGGCTACATTTGAACGGTTGATGGAGAAGGTGCTGGCGGACATTCCCCGGAGCGGCTGCGTGGTCTACCTTGATGATTTGCTGGTGCGCGCAAATTAATTTGACAGAGCCCTGTTCAATCTCAGAGAGTTATTGAATGCCATCCGTCATGAGGGACTGCGTTTGAACCCTGAAAAATGCTGTTTCTGGGCCATGTGGTCAGTGCTCCCGGTGTCGCTAAAGTCAAATTCAAAGTTGTTTTGTTTATCATATGCATCGAAAAACATACATAATCCTATACAGAGAAATTATTTTGACATGGCACGGCGCATTTATGCAGTGGGCTTAAAAAAAAGAATTACAACAATATAAAGAATTTTTAAAATAATAATGACAATAGTAATAATAATAATAAAACGCTATGTACTGAGCAGTGATCTGAAAAATGTACAACAGTAGAAGTAGTAAATATTATAGATTTGGCATGGAAAATTGCTTTTAAAGGTGCATTTGAATTCTGCTACATCAGATGTAGAGAGCATAAAGTGACCAGAGAGTGTTAGTGCTCAACAGATGATTTGTGATCAGTGTCAGTGTTTCATGTTGAGCAGCCGAATGGCCTGGGGGAAGAAACTGTTTTTAAGTCTGGTGGTCCGTGCCTTGATGCTCCGGAAACGTCTACCAGACGGCAGTAGTGAGAAAAGTTCAAGGCCTGGGTGGTGACCCAGCTAAGGTGGCTGCCGTACAAGACTGGCCAACCCCTACTAACATCAGTGAGCTAAGCAGTTTTTTGGACTGGGGTCATACTACCGCTGTTTCATCCGGAACTTCCGCAAGGACCAATCATTCATCTGGGATGATTCCTGCGCTGAGGCCTTCAACAAACTCAAGGTGACTCTGACCAAAGCTCCAGTCCTGGCCTATCCTGATGCTCACCAGCCGTTCATTGTAGACACCGATGCCAGCAATGTGGGGATTGGGGCTATGCTCTCCCAGGAGGGGAAGGAGGGGGAACATGCAGTGGCCTTCTATAGCCGCTCCCTGAACCAGGCAGAGAAATATTACTGTGTGACATGACAGGAGCTACTGGCGGTGGTCAAGGCGCTATGGCAGTTCCGACCATATCTGCACAGCGCCGGCTCCTGATCCGCACAGATCATGTCTCACTCAACTGGCTTATGAAATTTAAACATCCTGAAGGTGGCTTTACCTGAGCCCTAAACAGTTGGAGCAACAGCAGGAAGCAGACGAGACCCTGCTGTTGGTGAGAAGCTGGCTAGAGACGCAGCAGCGCCCTGAGTGGACAAGTGTGTCAGCGATGGGGCCCGAAGTAAAGGCCTACTATTCCTAATGGGGCAACTTGGAGCTCTATGACGGGGTGGCATACCGGGGATGGCAGGCCCCTGGGAAAGGCCATGACCTGCTGCAGTTGCTGGTGCCTTGTGTGCTGCGGCCTCAGGTCCTCCAGCTCGTCCATGGCTCAATGGGGGCGGGGCACCACGGGAATGCCAAGACGCTCCACCGCCTTAGGAGGCAGTTTTACTGGCCTGGCTGTCGACAAGATGTGGAGTTGCACGTAAACTGCTGCGACATCTGCACTGCCCAGAAGGGGCCATCGCAGTGCTCCCATGCCCCACTGTAGCAGTACTTAGTGGGGGCCCCGATGGAGCGAGTGGGAGTGTACATTCTTGGAACTTTTCCGTTCACGGACTCCGGCAAATGCTATGTTCTCATGGCCATGGACTATTTCACAAAGTGGCCTGAAGCCTACACTGTGCCAGATCAGAGTGCCACCACGACCGCAGGGAAACTGCTAAAGGAGATGTTTACATGCTTTGGGGTCCCGGCTGAGCTTCACAGCGGCCAGTGGCGGAACTTTGAGTCTAAAGTCTTTGGTGAGGTTTGCCGGCGGCTCAGCGTGGACAAAACAAGGACGACGCCGCTCCACCCCCAGAGTGACGGGTTGGTTGAATGCTTCAACTGTAAACTGGCCATCCAGCTTGCCATCTTCACTAGCCATCATCAGCGAGACTGGAATAGACACCTGCCCTTGGTCCTGTGGTCCTATCGGACTACCGTCCAGGAGTCTAGCCAGGGTACACCTGCCGCACTGAGGTTTGGGCGAGAACTCCGGACCCCAGTGGATCTGGTTTTTGGGGCTCCACCAGAGCCTGAGATTGCTGGCAGAATGGAGATGGACTCTTACCGTCAACTGAGGGATCGCCTAGAGTTGGTCCATGACTATACTCGTGGAGCCCAAGCTAACTCTGGAGAAGCGGGCACTTCTGCAGAAGCGGGCCTATGACACCAGAGGCAGAGGACAAGCCCTCCGGCCGGGAGACAAGGTCTGGGTTTACTGCCAAGCTCCACAGTGATTGGCAGGGGCCCGTTGGGATCTTGGGTTGGCTATCAGAGGTGGTGTAAATGGTGCGCATGTCTGGCAACAGATGCACAGTGGTGCTGCACCGGAACAGGCTTTCACCATACCGCCCCCTCGTTCCGCTTGTTGCTGGTGGGGAGGACAACAGTCCCCTGTATGTCGATCCTTGTGACTTGTCAACCAGTGCACCTTCTGTGAGCCTCAGGCGTCCGGGTCGACAGCGACAGCGTCCCGGACACTTGAAGGACTATGTGTTGAGTGATGGGGTAGTCGGGGACAACTGACCCTTCAAGTGGGGGATATGTAGCGATCTGCGTGCTCACTAATCACAAACTGAATTGTAGTTAGGGGGTGCAAGGGATTATGGGTAATTCACTGTTCTGTGCTAAAAACTGTTATTTTTAAGTGTTATGTTACATGATTATGCTTTGTTAATGGGATTAATGTTATGTGGTTATTTAACTGTTGAGATATTGTGTTAAGGTGATGGGGAGAGTAATAATTATCTAAAAAGTGTGCCTACCATGAATAAGACTTGTATGGCCAGTGGAGATGCTCACTTTTGATATTTGAATAGAGTAAATAAAAGTGTGACTCTTTCTATAGTCGAGCGGTGTACGGGACATAGAAATTGCTCCAATAAAATCAATCTCTGTGTCACGCCAAATTCTTCTGCTCAGCTCGCCACAATAATAACAATAATGATAAGAAATAAATAATAAAGAACAAAATTGTGGCATCTACTGTATGTTTCTTAACAAATCCCGAGTGAATATATTTGATTTGGTTTGTTCATATTTGAAAGTAGGCTAAAACAAAATAAAACTATTCTTATGGACTCAGTAGGCCATTGTTGCAGGGTCATTTTAAAATTGCTTCTGGTGAGCTTGTGAAGCAGCATTAACTGTCTCCAGTAATTTCGACTGTACTACTGTCATAAGCACAAATTCCAATGTCTCCATTACCTTTTGTTGCCCGATGCCTCACTGCGTTCTTCTCGTTTATAGACAGCATTAGAATTTGACTCAGAGCCTGCATTACTTCTTTGTATCCAAAGTGTAATGATTTAATGGCATCATATCTGGTCGCCCAACACGGTATAGGGCACCGTTTTTTAAGAGAATGTTTGGAAAGATGGTTCTCCAATAGCTTCCACCGGTTGATGCTTTCACTAAAAACACATAAATCCTCTGTACATTGTCGTAATAGGTCATTATCTCTGGTATCTTTAACAAGCATAATTTAAAACCAAGTTATGAGCAGCGCAGTGGACATATACAGCATTGGGCTCTCGTTCTGAAATGTGCTTTTGGACACCGGAGTAGCGCCACTCATTGTACGTGCACCATCGTAGCCCCCACAACATATTGTTAATAGATATTTCCAGATTTTCTATCAGTCCAGTTATTTGTTTTTCAATACCTGATGCACTCTGATCTTTCACGCTTTAAAATCCCAGAAAACTCTCATTTATTTTAACCTCAATCAGTTGTTAATTTCCATCAGTCTCCACTGGAATATCTCTAATTGACTTTGTCAACCTTTGTGATAAGTCGTGTCCATGATAACTGAATATTATTCAGCCTGCTTGATTTCATTGATAATTTCTTTAGATAATACAATTAACTTTTCCTCTCAAGTAAATCTTTCAGTACAGGGTCATATAGAGCAAGAAGTTCAATAACAGACAAGAAATTACCAAAATTAATTTTTACCTATTTTCTCCCGATGCCCCCTGAATGCCAAATTGCCAGAGTCAATGTTTAGCCCATTTATTTAATGGAAGTAAATGCAGATCTGTTGCCTACATTATGGGATTCCTTTACCTGGCAGTTGTAACTTGGAGCTCTCAATGAGCTCCCTCAAAGTTTTTTCCTTTTTTATACATATATTTTTGTGTAAGTCTATTTTTTGCTATGCAGGGTGGGGCCCTTGGGGCGTTGCAGCCCCACGCCTCGCGGTGGCTGCGGGGGTGTCATTTCTGCCCAAAATACAATTTCTGCCCACGCCACTGTTGTACATGTTCATTAATGTGCATTGTCCTGAAATAATACATAAAGAATAGTTAGCAGAGGTGGTTAGAGGTGGTTTAAAGAACTTATCTGAGTAACTCTGAGTTCATAAGTTCTGGGAAGTCCCTACAGAAGACCAAAATGGTCAGGTAAAAGGTGTTCATATCTTAACATTGACCTACCCCTTGTCTAAGAAGAGTTATGATAATAAACATCTTTGGTCTAAATCATTTCTGTCTTTATTGTGGTTTTAGCTGTGATACATGTTAGTAACTGATTTGTAAATGGTCATTTGTTTATACTTTAAAATACTGTGTATGATTAGCAGCTATACAGTACATATTTGTTAATACATTAAATATGTTTTATATATATTTGATTTTACTGAACACAGGAATAATACAGGGGGCAATATAAACAACTTCTGAAAATACACATTGTTTTTTTTCCACAGTTTACATTTGTTGCTAGTTAAGATATTGTGAAATTTCGATTTTTCTACCCTATTATTGTCCATATATATTGTTTTGTTGATGTTTTTAACCCCAGATTCAATATGCTAGTTCCTAACGTTTACTAGTACTAAAACATTGTTTGGTAACACTTTCTATGAATTACATTTTATAATGCTTTATAATACTATCCATAAGGCATTATAACACTAACTATAAGTATTAATAATGATGTATAGGTTAATATAAATACACATATGAAGCTCTATATTGCTTTATAGATCATTATCTATAATGACTTATTAGGCTCTACTTTTGAGAAATGCATAATGTCTTATAACCACACTGATTTATAAACACAGATGAGTTTACCACTGGTTCAGTTTCTATATGAGTCCACACTGACAGTGTTAATTGAACACTGGATAATTTGTTGTGTAGCGAAGAATGTGAATAAAGTACTACAGTATGCTCTATATATATTGGTTTTGAGGTTTTTGCAGTGTATGTTCAGAACATTGAAGTTATATTACCTTGTAGTGTATGCACAACAAGTTTACAATTTTAATAAAAAATATGTTTACTTGTGTTTTGGTTTCAAAGGGGAAAGTGATCAAACTTTTCTGAACACCTACAAATACCAATTATCCAATTTAAGCCTGAGCATATTCATCCATAAGGTCAAATAATCAAGTGTATCACTTTACTTAGAGCCAACAATAACACATTATAGTGCTTCAAAAAGCATTATAATACATTATATGTTTATTTTATGGTATATTATCAACAACAAACATACACAGAGTACATGTCAATAAAACATTATAATACATAATATCATGTAGTGATATAATAATACAATTCTTTTTTTAGTATTCTCATCTATTTTTATAAATCAGTGTGGTTATAGGACATTATGCATTTCTCAAAAGTAGAGCCTTATAAGTCATTATAGATAATGATCTATTAAGCAACATATTAACATCTATTAATGTGTATTTATAACAACTTAAACATCATTATAAATACTGATAGTTTGTGTTATTATGCGTTATACATAGTATTATAAAGCATTATAAAATGTACTTCATAGAAAGTGTTACCCATTGTTTGTGTATTTTTTTGTAATTTTCTAAAATGTTACATAGTGCAGGTTTAAACTAAATCAGAAGATTGAACACCAAATGACAAGACTGGACACCAAAGGTATGAAAACAAACAATTTTACATCAGAGTGTGGCACTAAACTGGGACCAGGGCTGCTGACAGGAATCTGTGGGCCCGGGACAAACTCCACATTTAGGGCCCCCCGCAAAAAAAAATGAATGTGCAAAAACAAAATTTTGGGCCCCCCTCAGGACTGGGCCCGGGACAACATACCCGGTTGTCCCCCCCTATCAGCTGCCCTGACTGGGACTATTAAAGAAGTCGGGCAAGAGGCATTATGGATTTGACCACTTGTCAGAAAAGGACCTACTCCTGTCTGAAAATGCACCATACCTTAAGAAACAACACACACAACACCTAAAAATAAGAAAATAAGTTTTTGTTCAAATGTGAATACATAATAATAATACATAATACATTTCATAAGCATTTGTAAATGTATTTTTGTAAACAGTGAACAACTGAAAGTAAATATTGGCTCACTATTTGGCAAGAACGAAGCAGATTTTGCTCTATTTTGAGGAGTGTGTCATAACTGGTTATGACTGGTTTATGATGTCTTTACAACTGCTCAAACATTAATTGTGTGATTATAAACCCTTTATAAAACCTTTACAAATGGTACCTTATTCTAAAGTGTTACCACAACTTGTGTTAAATGAGAAACCAAAGATCACAAGATATCACTAGAGAAAAAGACTTAGAAAGCATATAGTAACAATAAGTTTATTATAAATCAGGCTTTAAAACATAAACAAAAATGTGTGTTATATTTTATAATGTCGGATTCCCAAATAACTTAAAATAAATGTTATAATGCAAATGTAGTTACAAGCAGTTAACAATCAAATGGTTTTTCAACAGAAGATTTTAAAGCAAATGTTTGCTAATCTTTGTTTTCTGTATAAATCTGATATGAAACACATTGAGACAAACTAATTATTTGAAGCCTGTGGCATCCTCAGAAAGAAAATATTTATTATCCTAAATTACATCACATAAGATTCATCTTAAGTTCATTCATATTTAGTCTCATTACAAGCTGGGAAAGAAGATCATTGGTTAAATCAGTTCCACAGTAGCCAGGATATTGGTTAGCCAGAAGCTATTCTGTTAGCAGTGACACACTACCAGAGAGCAGCTGTTCCATTGTCAGTGTTACATGCTAACAGTTAGCCAGCAGCTGTACCATTATCAGTGTTACATACTAACAGTTAGACAGCAGCTGTACCATTAGCAGTGCCAAGGTGACAGGTAAGGCTACCAGAGAGAAGCCAGAGGGTTGTAGAGCACCTCCTGAGTTTGCTGCGACTGAAAAAGTATGAAAAAAGGTATTGTTCATTAGAGACCAAGGCTCAAGCCAAGCTCATCAGATATCTTTATAATAGTAATGAATTATTATTATCTTGTCCAGATTATAAGAACTAATAATAATATCCCTTTCACACACAGGTGTACATGCTGGCATTTTGACCATGCCATGAAATATATGCAGGCGGTTTTTCATGTATGAAAGGAATGTGAAGGGTGTTAGGGCAAGAAAGTAAAAACCTGTTGTCAAGGGCCCTAGTTCAGTTAATCAACCTATAGGCTCCAGCTTTAAATGAATGAATTTACATGCTGTGACTTTAAGGTCCTTATGCATGACGCTGACTGGGGGGAACCAATCACAGACTTTTACTGCTTAGCTTGTTGATATTTCTCGATAGGGATTATCAAAAATCAACAAAAAAGTTGGAGCAGTAGCTTTCGGTTTGCATTCAAACACAGTTAACACTAAAGTGTATTAATACCTTTTTTATTTAAAGGGATGCATTTCTACAATACTTCTACCTTAATAAATTGCCTAAACTAATAATTGGCCTGTCCCTGGAAGCAGGCAGCTCTCTCACTTGAGTGCATGGTCAAGCTAGCTGTACTTCTACATTATGGGCCATATTTTAATGATCTGAAATGCAAGTATCAAACGCGAAACGCAATGACATTGTGGGAGGGTCCCGGGCGCTGTTGCTATTTTACCGGCGGGATAAATGACTCTTGTGCCCGACGCAAGTCTAAAATGGCTAGGTCTGAAGTAGCTTCATTATTTATAGGTGTGGTTTTGGCGTAACGTGCAATAAACCAATCAGAGCATAATCTCACATTCCCTTTATGAGCAGGCTCACTTGTTCCATGGCGTGTTGCTGTTGTAATGGCGGATTGCTATTGATTTTTCTTATTACAAAATGTAGAAAAAGTAATGTCACAAGACATACTTTTCCGATGTTTTCGGCTCACTCTCACTGAATCACGAGGTTATAAATTTATAATGCATGGTATGATTTTTGCAATGTAGTCTAACATTAGAGCGAGATTACTTTGCTTACCTCACTCTTCTGTCATATGCTCCTCTCCTGTTCTGACTGCTGCTTGGGCATTTAGTGGCAAAAGCAACGGCACATGCATTTCAACATCAGATAGATGTTGAGCCAGGGTAATTCGCAAAGTCATGTGTGATTTTACTGTTAGCATCACAAATTACTTGTATGTTGATTGAATGGGTTCCCTTGCGGTTAATGGATCAGTGCGAATAATTCATTCTGAATAATTTGGGTAAATGTGTACACTAGATGTATGCCAATTTTTTTCACATCTTCGGACACCACAATGATTTCCCTTGTTAGGTAATATTTTTCCTTCTAATTATGTATGTATTGCAATAATGGGAACTGCTGAATTTTTGTAGATGAGACGAGCAAAGTGTATGCACGTTGTGCACATGCTTACATTATGGCCAAACTTGCGCCCTTAAAATATCATCTGAATAACACGCCACTGACTTCTAACCAGGTTTTTCCTGGTCAGTGGCGGAATTGTTTTCGGTAACTGCAAGATAGCACCGGGGAACGTTTGCGCCGGAACACGCCTCTTCTTTTCGCTAAAACGCCCCACGAACACAAGTCCATTCCCTAATTTACGCCCAAATCACACAGAATCCGCTAGTTGCATTGCGTATGCATAGTTTTGATGCAAAGCCCTTTGCGTCATTTACGCATTGTCTAGTGTTTTACAGCACATGTAAAAATGGAGGAGAATCTTATATACGCAGTCGCCGGGTATCCTGCAATTTTTTATGTAACAGCGGATGTCTACAGAGCATATCAAATTGCCCACAATCGAAACGAAAGTAGCGTCGGAATTCCTCTCCATACAATTTCCTCTCTTATACAGCCGGTGGAATTCTCCAAGCGCTCTTCTCCTACTTTGCAGCTCATGAACTCCTAGACCTGACAGTTCCCGTTCTCTTCTTTGCTTGCAGGTACAGAAGAAAGATGCACAATTTCTAGAATGACGGTTTAATGATTCCCTCCAAAACATATAGTTTATGAACTAGAAATGCCTTTGGTTGTATCTATGTATAATTATTTTATATGCTATCATTTTGTAATATCATATTTCATATATTTACATAGCTATTTTAAGACAATTCCGTTTTACAATGCTTATATTTACATAAGATTAGAGGAGTAATTGCTCAAATTACGTTCTAAATTCACAACATCCAGTTTGATTAACGCGTTGGTTTTAGCGCACAAGTAGGAAAAATCCAATGCATACAAAACCCCGAACGCACCGCATTCGCAATGCAACGCATAGGGCTATGCGTCTTTGCATCACTGGCGGACTCCTTCATTGGAAATGACTGGACTTCCGTTGTTACGCATATGCAATGACGGATTCTGTGTGATTTGGGCGTTACCGACGCGCGTCTGTAGAGGGAAAAGTCCC
Organism: Umbra pygmaea; assembly: GCA_016801145.1. NCBI lineage: Eukaryota > Metazoa > Chordata > Actinopteri > Esociformes > Umbridae > Umbra > Umbra pygmaea. The sequence continues at coordinate 23,616 of JACXGM010004732.1, forward strand.
TTATGCGTTGGGTGCAAGATAGGAATGATACATGCATTGGTGTAAAATGTAAATTGCGCTAGGTGTAAGACAGGAATGATACATGCGTTGGTGTAAAATGTAAATTGCGCTGGGTGTAAGATAGGAATGATACATGCGTTGGTGTAAAATGTAAATTGCGCTGGGTGTAAGATAGGGCACTATATAGTTATAGCATTCTCCCTCATTTTTATCCTGAGGCCCCATTATTAGCCTCATAATACAGAACCCTTTGCAAGAGACACCCATTTGGCAGTGGTTCTGTCTTCAGTCAAGTCATTTAACAGACACATATCTAGATTGTCTTACAGTAGTCAGTGTATGCATTTTGAACAGGCTGACCCATGGGAATGGAAGCCATAACACTGATGCCATCTTCCACCAACTGAGCTACACCACTTCTATTTCAACAAAATTATCATCATCAATCTAATGTGTGTTTTCTACAAGCTGATAAAGCATAGATTCTAAACATGAAAATGTCAATTTCTAAACGTTAAGCAGCAAAAACAACTAAATAAAATCTGAACTTATGTCGCATTGTGGGTTACTTATAATAAATCAAGTAAATTCCATCACTCCCCACATTCTGCTTTCTATGCTAAGTGTCAAAGTCACCATCATGTTGGTGGACCAAGAAATAAAATGTGATTTAAGTTATATACAGTGGGTATAGAAAAGAATCACCCCCCTGTAAAATAATCACATTTTGTTGCTCTGCAGCCTGAAATGAAAACGGACAGACACAGGTTTTGTTTCACTCAGCTATATGTACAAACTGGTCAGAGAGGCTACCAAGAGGCCTACAGCAACTCAGAAGCAGTTGCAGGAATTCATGACAAAGAGTGGTCATTGTGTGCATGGGACAACAATATCAGAATATCTCCACAAATGTGGCTTGTATGGGAGGGTTGCAATAAAAAAGCCACTCCTCAAGATAGGCCACATGCAGTCACGACATAGCTTTGCCAAAACGCACCTTGAAGATTCTAAGGCCACGTGGAAAAAGGGCTTACAGTCAGATGAGACTAAAATGGAATTGTATGGTCTCAACGCCAATCGATATGCCTGGGGAAAATCCAATACAGCTCACCATCTAAATAACACCATTCCTGTGGTAAAGCACGGAGGTGGTAATATCATGTTATGGGGTTGTTTTTCTGCAGCAGGGACTGTAGCATTTGTGGTTGAAGGAGATAAAGGTTAATGTCCTTGCATGGCCTAGTCAGAGCCCAGACTTAAACCCCATTGAAAGTCTGTGAAATTACTTGAAGACAGCAGTCATCAAATGGTCACCACCACATTTAACTGAACTTGAGCAGTTCTGCAAAGAAGAGTGGTCAAATATTGCAATGGCTAGATGTGCAAAGTTAGTAGAGACATATCCCAACAGACTAAAGGCTGTAATTATAGCAAAAAGTGGTTCAACAAAATACTGAAACAAGGGGGTGATCCTTTTTTTTTTTTTTCAGTGATTGTTTATTTATTTTTTATGACATGTTGGTGTTATTGCTTTCACTTGGATGTTATAAGTTGCACTGAGTAAATATAGCTGAAAGAAACAAAAACTGTGTCTGTCTTCATTTCAGGCTGCAAAGCAACAAAATGTGATTATTTTACAGGGGGTGATTCTTCTCTATACTCACTGTAAGGGTATATCTCCTCAAACTGCCAGTGTGAACAAGACTTAACAGTCAACATTTTAAAATCATGAGCCTAATCTAACACATTTTTTTTAAATGCATTATCATCATGGGACTACAGTAAATGATACATGGCCATTATCCCTTTAATAGTCGATACTTACAAAAACTGGTGCTGTTTCCTATGACATTCAGGCCGGTAACATTGCCGAAAGCTGCCAGTGCATCTGCTAAGCTGGGAACTGAATTCTTGTCGGTGAACACCAAAATCACTTTGGTGACTACAGATCCACTCCTGCTCAGAAGAAAGAGAAACAACATTCAGTAATCATTGTCATCAATTCAGAGGGTCTTTATTAGCATTGAAATCAACAAAAAGAAGACAGGGTGGTTGATACAATTCAGAACAACCTTCAGAAATCATTACTATCAATTCTGACTTTGACATGGGAAACATGTGTTTACACTTCCAAGTTAATTAAAATAAGTAACAGACAAAGATGTACAATAGAAATGAAACAGCTGTCATAATTGAATAACTCAATTTATGTAATTGGAAAATGTTTATGTCAAAGCTTTGATGTAAATTTAATGTTCTAACGCTGCCTACCACAGTCTACGTTGGAGCCTCATCAGGGAATAAAACACCAAAAACCAATAAATATAATTATATATACACTTACGTGAAAGATCTGACCAAGGAACGTTTGAAAGCTGGAAAGAGTTTCATATAAGCTTTGTTCACCTGTAATGAAAGAAACAAAATATAGCATAATGAACATGAAAATAGAGCCAGCAGAATGTAAGATCATCAACTCAAATTCCAGATTCCAATATCCCTCATTAAATGACAATACATATACTGTATATATTGTAAACATCTTAATTGACTGGAATATATGGATTTGAACCAAACACTGGTGGTTTGTCTGATGATATATCTGATTACTAACCGCTGTGACTACTGTGTTAGCCAGAGTCTGGAAGGCTGGAGAGGATGGGTTGGAAAGATCTGAGGTGAAGGTCTGGTTGAGACTGAACTGAAGACCCAGAGATCCTTCAGTAGAAGATGGAGTATTGGTTGGAATGGTGGTCAGAGTGGTGATAGATGCTGTTGCACCAGCTGTAGTACTTGATGAAACAGTTGATGCTGAGGCAGCAGATGCAGATGATGCTGGGACTGTAGGTACAGGTGATGCTGGGACTACAACTAGATGATAAGGGGTAAAACTTAAATTTCACTCATCTCCTCAAACTGCCAGTGTGAATAAGAATTAACAGTTCACATTTTAAAAAGCAATATTATTAATAGTCATCATGGGACTACAGTAAGTGATACATGGTCATTCTTTCTTCAGTATTTAATACTTACAAACACTGGTGCTGTTTGCTATGACATCCAGGCCGGTAACATTGTTGAAAGCTGCCAGTGCACTTGTTGTGTTAGGAGTTGAAGCTGTGGTGTTGAACACCAAAGTCATGTTGGCGACTACAGATCCACTCCTGCTCAGAAGAAAGAGAAACAACATTCAGTAATCATTGTCATCAATACAGAGGGTCTTTATTGGCAGTGAAACAAAACAAAAGAAGACAGGGTGGTTGATACAATTCAGAACAACTTTCAGATATCATTACCATCAATTCTGAGGTTGACATGGGAAACATTTGTTACACTTCCAAGTTCATTGAAATTAGCAACAGAAAAACATGTACAATAGAAACGAAATAGCTGTCATAAATGAATAACTGCATTATTGAAAAATGTTAATTTCAAGGTTTACATGTAAATTTAATGGTCTAATACTGCCTACCACAGTATACGTTTGAGCCTCATCAGGGAATAAAACACCACACACAAAATAATATTAATTATAAATTCACTTACGTGAAAGATCTGACAAAGGAACGTTTGAAAGCTGGAAAGATCTTGCTATAAATGTTGTTCACCTGTATTAAAGGAAACAAAATATAGCATAATGAACATGAAAATAGAGCCAGCTGAATTTAAGAATGTCAGCTCAAATTCCAATTTTGGATGTCTCTCATTAAAAGACAATACAAATATAAATTTCAAATGTTTAAATTGATCGGAATATATATGTTAACCCAACCCTGGTGGTTTGACTCATGATGTATATGAATACTACTGATGGGCAATCACGGCTTTGTTACTGTTATTCAAGCTACAGGATCAAGCTGTCAACACAAACTCAGAATTTACTTTGTAAAACAATAGCTGTCACTGATATTTGACACATTGCAATGGATTTAAAAATGTAAGGATGGGCATTCAAGACTTAATTTCCTTTCTTCTAGCAGCAAAATATTGTGCTGGCAGCAGTTACATTTATCTAAAAAAAAAATTCGGAAATGCAGTGAAATGTGCCAAATATCAGTGACAGCTTTTATTTTGATAAGTAAATTCTGAGTTAGGGTTGACAGCTTGATCCTGTAGCTTGAAGAACAGTAATGGAGCCTCAAATGCCCATCACTACTGAATACTAACCGCAGTGACTACTGCGTTAGACAGATTCTGGAAGGCTGGAGAAGACGAGTTGGAGAGATCTGGGGTGAAGTTCTGGTTGAGACTGAACTGAAGACCCAGAGATCCTTCAGTAGAAGATGGAAGATTTGTTGGAATGGTGGTCAGAGTGGTGATAGATGCTGTTGCACTGGCTGAAGAACTTGATGAAATTGTTGAGGCTACGGTTGCAGATATCATTGATGCTGAGGCTGCAGATATCGGTGATGCTGAGGCTACGGTTGCAGATTTCGTTGATGCTGATGTTGCGGATATCAATGATGTTGAGGCTGCGGATATCGGTGATGCTGAGGCTACTGTTGCAGATATCGTTGATGCTGATGTTGCGGATATCAATGATGTTGAGGCTGCGGATATCGGTGATGCTGAGGCTACTGTTGCAGATATCGTTGATGCTGATGTTGCGGATATCATTGATGCTGAGGCTGCGGATATCGGTGATGCTGAGGCTACTGTTGCAGATATCGTTGATGCTGATGTTGCGGATATCAATGATGTTGAGGCTACGGTTGTAGCTCCAGATGATCCTGAGGCTGTGGATATCGTTGATGATTGGGTTGCAGCTACAGTTGATGCTGGGGTTGCAGGTATGGTTGATGCAAGGAACAAATATGAAATAGTTGATAAAGCAAATAAAGCATATCAAAGTGTGGTTAAAGGACAACTCAGGCGCAAAATGAACCTAGGGGTTAATAACACATTGAAGATGGCGGTTGCCTTGTAGACACGAACGGAAATGTCTTTTAAACTATATTTCTAATAAACTGTCTGTACACTTACAAAGTTCTCAATCGGTTAGCATGTAGGGACACTCATTATGCTACCATGGAAGCGTGGTGATATTTTGAGCCTTGTTAGGTATGTATAACAGCAATTTATTTTTACTTAATTCATGCCCTCACAACTAGTGTTATAAGGTAACTATCAGTTCGCACTAAAACTGGGCACATTCGATAAGCATGAAAACATATCTCAGAGAACGGTCGACTCGGTAGCAATGTGTTATTAACCCCTAGGTTTATTTTGCGCCGGAGTTGTCCTTTAAGGTTAGGGCTATGGGTAGGGTTATATAGGGGTAAAAAGAAAGGTTTAAGGTTTGGAATAACATAATAGTGGTACATAGTTCCAGATTTGCTTGAATGCTATAGTTATTAATTCATTTCAAATATGAAACATTTGTGCCACTCTTTCTGTTATACCAAAGTCTTCTCTAGAACCTTCCTAACATGTCTTGAAAGAAATGTAGTGTTTATACAATTATTTTCTTTACACAATACATTGTTACTTGTCATTATATTTAATCAGTGAAATTAGCAATTAGTGGGCTCATTTGACAGTACTGTGCTATTGTGGCTTTCAGGGGATCATTTTAAAGATGGTTGAGGATGAATGTTTTCAGTCAAAGTTGTCATTAGGTTTGATTCAGGAAGCCTAACAGTGCCATGTTATGTTGAGATGTATGGTTTTAGCATTGACACTTTTGGTTACTTTCCTTCTTACTAGATGAAAAGGAAATTTTATATTTCTCATGTGTGTTGCTTAAATTTTATTTATATAGCACATTTCATACACAATGGCAATTCAAGGTGATGCATATTAATATTACCTGTTATACTTGAATTTGATATGTTCTGGGCTGATGTTGTTCCCACTAGTACTGTTAGAAAACAATTTAGATAAATATCAGAAATAAATACATTCCAGCTGCATATATTACTTTATATATCTACCAGACCAATATATTGCACCCTGATCTACCAATATGCTGAAAGTCATCATTCTTATTACAAGGTTTAAGGTTTATGCAAACATTCATAAGCAAATACCCCTTTTTAAGTTGTTATTTGACAGCAAACATTCAAAAACCCACACATTTCGTTTTGTATTTTAGATGTGACATAATACATATCCCATATATTCCTTACCAGTTTACCCTGACTCTACATTGTTTTATTATATTTGTGGGAACTTCATCCTTCAGGTCACCAAATATACTGTACATGTTTTGGTCTGACAACCACACACCACACAAAAAGGTTTTACCTGCTAGCAAGAGTAGAGTCTTCAGATGCTTCATATCCGCCATGTCTTCTTAATTCCTGTGGACGTTTACACATAGATTAAATTTATTTTTTGTAGGGTTTACTCCCCTCCCAAATTCTCACATCCATTTCCCCTGTGAACTTGTCTTGCTGGCTGGTTGAAGACGTTCCACTAAGCCAATATGTTCCAATTCTACTTAAGGAGTTTCTTATAAACAACGTGACAGTAACCCCATCTAACTTTCCACCCATCCACCCAGGGCAGTGCTGTACCAATTTGCAACCCCCGTACTGAAGCCTTGGGCATCAGCGGAATAGCACAACTAGGGTACAAACCTCGGGCACTGTGGCTGTGAACTCTTTTTGCTGTGGAATTAATGTGGGTCATAACATAGAAATGTTGTTTCAAACATAACTGATTGAACACACCTTGAGCTAGAACAATACAAGAGTGGGATATTGGATTGAGTAGAAGGTAAATTCTGTAAACAGAAAAAGGTGCTAGAAAATGTATTTACATATAATTTTTTTGCCATGTCATTGCTGAAAATTTACAAAATATATCTACTGAAATACAGTGCTCAAAAAAATAAGGGAACTCTCAATCATCACATCATAAACACCTAATCAATTAAACTTCAGGGCCCGTATTCATAAAGCTTCTAAGAATCCTCTTAGAAAACTCCTAATTTAGCCTAAAAACATCTACGTCTAACCCCGTTGCTATGTATGACACAATCTTTTAAAGACTGTGATTGTTTGGTTGTCCAAGAAAGAAAAAACAGAGCGATTTGAAGTATTCTGTGAAACTGCCACGGATTTAGAAGTTAAGGATTTAGAAGTTAAGAATCCGTGGCAGTTTCTCAGAATTTTCTGCCATTCCATGAAACTGCCACGGAGTTTGAAGTTAAGTGTCCGTGGTAGTGTCACGGATTTCTGAGAGGTCATGTTGAATAATTTGGATATGGGTTCCATCAATTACTCTGACAACACCAGGGAAGGCTGCTATATTCATAAATGCAGTTTTTTGTGCCTGGGAATGTCCAGTGGAAAGGAAATGAACTGCGACACAATAAGAGGTTCTGAAAGTGCTGTAATTGTTTGTGTGATCTGATTACTGATTACTGATTACTCCTTTAAAAAGTAACTTAGTTACTTTACAGATTACTTGATTTTAAAAGTAACTAAGTTAGATTATAAGTTACTTTGTTAGTTACATTAAGCAGCTGCTGACAACACCCGCCGCCACCTCAACATATAAATGACAACCAGTTTTGCCAACACTCACTTTATTGGAAGTGCATTTTTAACAGTAATGTCAACAATGTATCTCCTGACATTTTAAGTTGAACTTAAAAACCATTTCCTGAAAAAATGTTTTTATAAAAATAAAATAAAGACAGTCTTTCTTGACCTGACATATTTAACTGTTAAGACTGTAATGGCAAAACATATTATTTATAACCTATATTGTTTATAAATGTAACTAGCCTGCATTTTTTAACTTAACAAGTTTTTTGTTTTTTATTATTTTTCAAATAATAGTGCTAATTTTAAATCACTGCAGTAATAATTGTTAATTCATTGTAAAGCTTGTGAATTGTAACCAAATGCTATTGTATTGTGTGTAAAAAAAAAACAATAAGAGTACAGTATATGATAGCAAAACATTTTTTTTACATGTTTTTAATAACTTTTTATTAATAAGGTTAACAAATATGTTGTACACACGTACATAATTTGATTGAATATATTGTCAGTGTCTCATGTGAAAACATGATTATATTTGAAAAACCTTCACGGACTCAACAGACTCATTTTAGCAACACATGAACATGGACTTACAACCTATCAATGCAATGAATTATTAATGAATAATAATGAATTATAATTATAATCCGAGTTCGTGTTGCTTGCAAAACTTAAGCATCTTTTGTACGTTAAGTTTTGTACGTTAGAAAATATAAAATAACTCAAGTTATGTCAATCATGCTTGCACACTGCATCCAAAACTGTCAACCGTAATAAAACAATTCGGATCGGCTTCGAATTTCTGCGTTTTTCGCATCCATAGCCAGCATTTTGAGAGATTTCAGAGCCACCATACAAGGGACCGACAAATTCCAGAATGGACACACACACACACACACACACACACACACACACACACACACACACACACACAAACGGCCAACGGAAGCGCTGGGCAGACAGAGCAGCTGTATAACGGGTTTATAACCAAATAAAAAATAAACTTAATCGATCGGACATTTAGATCTAATTGAAAGGGGAGGTTTATTCCTTTTCTAATCCGATCGAGAGAACATGTTAACACTTGATTGAATTGAAAACCGAAACTGAAAGTAACCTAATGCCAATGTGCAATGATGTGCGGAACAAGCTGTTCTTCCCGGAGCCTTGGCTTGTCTCCTATTATTATAATAATATTATCATATTATTGAAACAAGAATACAATACAACACCATTATTTTGTGTGTTATAATAATATATGTATACTTTTAGGTATCTGAGCACTGGGGACTCCTTAATAATGATGTGAAACTCTCCTTTCTCTATGTGCAATCTCAGGATTGGTTAATGCCTATAGCTAGCACCGGCTCTGACTGTCCTCAACATAGATATCCATTATAAAGGCTCAGGATTGGCTCTGACGGTCCTCATGCTGAAAACGTGACTTCACTCCCCGAGACGCAAGAAGTATGAAAAAATAGATATTTTTACCAAGGAAAATGACAAAAATAGTAACGCACGGTGACTTGGTTAAGTAACTTTAATCTGATTACTGGTTTGGAAATAGTAACGCGTTAGATTACTCGTTACTGTAAAAAGTGGTCAGATTCGAGTAACGCGTTACCGGCATCACTGGTTGTGACAGACCCAAATCATCACTGCTACATTGTTGCATTTTCCCAGTTGCCAAATATCTTAATGTAGGCCTAGTGATTACTTTCATTTCTGCCACTATGGCATTTCTGCGCTGTGTCGGAGATGTTAGCGTGTCTCTCATAAGATTGTTCACAAGCCTGATACCTGCACGATATAATCTATAGCGATTAGATCATCACATTTCTTCTCCCTCTTCGTAATTCCGCCGTTTTCTCCTCTACTGAAGGAACTCTTAAGCCTCTTAAAAGTCCTCGTCTGTACTCCTAACAATTTTGACCTTAGGACCTCTTTTAAGAGTTAAGATGCTTTCTGAATTACTTTTTTCTTTACTAGGATTTTTATTTAATTATAGGAGTAAACGCCCACATTTCTAAGAATTTTCTTAGAATTTTCTCACTAGGAGCTATTCTTTGCATTAAGATTTTTTATTAAAACAGGCCCAGGGATATAAATTTGTCCAGTTAGGAAGCATAAGCGATTGTGAATCAATGTCACCTGTTTTGGTACAAAAGAAAGTGTCAACTGGTGCATGAATACTCCAGGACAGCACTATTCTGGAACATGAATACTCCAGGACAGCACTATTCTGGAACATGAATACTCCAGGACAGCACTATTCTGGAACATGAATACTCCCGGACAGCACTATTCTGGAACATGAATACTCCAGGACAGCACTATTCTGGAACATGAATACTCCAGGACAGCACTATTCTGGAACATGAATACTCCAGGACAGCACTATTCTGGAACATGAATACTCCAGGACAGCACTATTCTGGAACATGAATACTCCCGGACAGCACTATTCTGGAACATGAATACTCCAGGGCAGGACTGTTTTTGGAAAATAAATATTCCAGGATAGCACTATTCTGGAACATGAATAATCCATGACAGTTCTATTCTGAAACATGAATACCCCAAGACAACATCATTCTGGAACATGAATACTCCAGGACCGCACTATTCTGGAACATAAATACTCCAAGACAACATTATTCTGGAACATAAATACTCCAAGACAACATTATTCTGGAACATAAATACTCCAGGACAGCACTATTCTGGAACCTGACTAGTGTTGAATCTTCTAAACATTCATGAGATGTTCACACACACATGTATTTATGAGCTAGGAGACATGCATAAAATATGTTTTTAAGAAATAGGTTAAATAATAAAATGACTGAATGTGGGATTTGGATGGCTGATGACTCAAAATGTTCCAGTAGTCACTGACTCTAGTGATTCAATGCCAGTCCAGAAGAATGACTCTAGTGATTCAATGCCAGTCCAGAAGAATGACTCTAGTGATTCAATATGTTCCAGTAGTCACCATGACTCTAGTGATTCTAAGCCAGTCCAGAAGAATGACTCTAGTGATTCAATATGTTCCAGTAGTCACCATGACTCTAGTGATTCTAAGCCAGTCCAGAAGAATGACTCTAGTGATTCAATGCCAGTTCAGAAGAATGACTAGTGATTCAATGCCAGTCCAGAAGAATGACTCTAGTGATTCAATGCCAGTTCAGAAGAATGACTAGTGATTCAATGCCAGTCCAGAAGAATGACTCTAGTGATTCAATGCCAGTCCAGAAGAATGACTATAGTGATTCAATTCCAGTCCAGAAGAATGACTCTAGTGATTCAATGCCAGTCCAGAAGAATGACTCTAGTGATTCAATGACAGTGAATGACTCTAGTGATTCAATGCCAGTCCAGAAGAATGACTATAGTGATTCAATTCCAGTCCAGAAGAATGACTCTTGTGATTCAATGCCAGTCCAGAAGAATGACTCTAGTGATTCAATGCCAGTGAATGACTCTAGTGATTCAATGCCAGTTCAGAAGAATGACTCTAGTGATTCAATGCCAGTCCAGCAGAATTACTCTAGTGATTCAATGCCAGTCCAGAAGAATGCCAGAGAATTGACCACAGGACAAGTGAGGTCCCGACAACTGCATTTAAAAATCAATTTCAATTATTAAGTTGATAAATAGTTCTCTATAGGGGAAAGCGTAAGCTAATTATTCACAGGTTTTCCTAATCATAAGTCTGCTATCCTATTACATATTGATAATGTAAACAACCTTGTGTATGTGTTTACAGTAGCATTTACAATGTTAATGTAGTTCTAGTAATTTGTCCTGCATTAGTTTTTGATTAGTTTTGCATTAATTATTAAACTTTCAGTATTTCTCTGGGAAGCATAAAAAATGGGAGATATTGATTAGTTAATAGTGAACCTACCACTTTCATCTGTGCGCTATTACTTACTAATTCGTTAATCAGAGTTTCTTGTTAGTTAATAGTAGTTACTACATTGTTAATATTGTGTTACTCATTTGTTCCTGTGTAGTTATTCATATACGAATGCTGGTCTTTTTAAGTAAATAGCCCAATTTGTTTAAGAAATATCAGATTTGATCTGCCTCTGTTCCACGTTCTAATTAGTAATTAAATTAATTGGGCTGTAAACACAGCCTTAACCTCCAAAACCGTTCTGAATCCCTTTGGCTAATGGTGTTGAATTTTAATAGCATTCTTTCAACATATGTATCAGCAGCAGCAAACGTATAGAACGAACACCAAAAAACCCTCCCTCTCACACACACACTACAACTGCCCATTTGATCTAGTACCTCGTAATACCCATGGAGCCTCTGCACGCACTGACCTGCACAGTATCTTATGTATTGTTTGGCATTTGCTTAATATAAATTTGTACAGTTATGCTCAATAGTTCATTATTCCGTTGTTTTTGCCTTGCCACTTTATATACTAATTAATCTACCTCTCTAAATGCAGACTTCTGTTGCACTAACACTACATATACTTACATCGTTGCACTAACACTACATATACTTACATCGTTGCACTAACACTACATATACTTAACATCGTTGCACTAACACTACATATACTTACATCGTTGCACTAACACTATATATACTTACATCGTTGCACTAACACTACATATACTTACATTGTTGCACTAACACTACATATACTTACATTGTTGCACTAACACTACATATACTTACATCATTTACTTTGAAGGCTGTATTTTCTACTCTATTTTGTTCCCCTATGTAATTTGTGGATTAATCTTATTTAACTTTGTCTTCTAGCACCTTTAATTTTAATTTGGCCAGGTCTGAAAAACTGTTCTCAATGTGCCCACTTGGTTTTATACAGGTTAAATAAAATAATAATAATAATAATATTAATAATGATAAATGCAGTACACTAGGACTACATTGATTTGAAAAATAAAAATGTAAATATGAATGAGCCACCAAGAACATCAAACTCACCTTGAGAATAAATAATGTTAAATCCTAGATGGTAAATCAGCCAGGTGCTGCAAATAACTTGTCCTTGCTTTCTGAAAACTAAAGATAACTTCTGAGAACATAGCATTTTGTTTGATGGCAAACACAGAGGGCGTTTTAACATGCAGGACAAGTTGGTCAGGTTTGACATTCAGAAGCTGATTCACATTTTCCAGGTGGTTGGTCACTCTTATTATTAAACTCAGTGTTGCGAAAGGGTTTTGTTTGGGGGGTGCATTGGCAACACTAATTGCTGAAAACATCTTTGGAATTTGAAATGAGTTCATGTAATTTTGTCTGTAACGCCTTCCCATCTGCTAAAGTATTTCTATTGTCTTTACCTCATAAAATATTTTTATTTGAATGATTTCTTCCATATCGGTTATGCCTTGCAGAAATCACTTTTAATTACAGCTACAAATTACACATTACATAGAGAGAATAATGACATTTTTCAAATGTACACATAATTTGAAGATAGAATTACATTTTTCAAATGTACACAATACGTAGAGAATAGAATTACACTTTTCAAATGTACACATTACATAGAGAAGAATTACATTATTTACCTGTACATATGTAGAGAAGAATTACGTTATTTACATGTACACATTACATAGAAAAGAATTACATTATTTACACATTATGTAGAGACATCATCCCTTGGTCAAAAGTAGGAGAATGGCTAATTCAAAACTAGATCAATGCCTCCTTTATCTAACTCTGTCACGGTGCTCTCACAGTGGCACAGACACTGACACTAACTATTTATTTAACTCCTTTATCTAACTCTGTCACGGTGCTCTCACAGTGGCACAGACACTGACACTAACTCATTTATTTAACTCCTTTATCTAACTCTGTCACGGTGCTCTCACAGTGGCACAGACACTGACACTAACTCATTTATTTAACTCCTTTATCTAACTCTGTCACGGTGCTCTCACAGTGGCACAGACACTGAC
>JACXGM010004733.1:9939-37156 GCA_016801145.1 Umbra pygmaea
ACACACACACACACACACACACACACACACACACACACACACACACACACACACACACACACACACACACACACACACACACACACACACACACACACACACACACACACACACACACACACACACACACACACACACACACACACACACACACACACACACACACACACACACACACACACACACACACACACACCTTAAATAATACCTCACAGACCCAAACTTACAAAACATGTCCCCTAGGAGTCGTGGTGTTTCAGATCCTCTGTGTTGAATTTAATGAGTGAACATGTAGTCTCATTCCTCAACCTCAACGAGAGAGCTGTTACATTTGGGGTGAGATAAGATATGACACATTTCCAGTTTCTGCTGCACTGTGGCTACTACGGCAGCAGAAAACTCATTACCATTTTAATGGGAAAAGATAACACTGCAGTTGCACAGTCGTACCTCCTTCTCACACAAACCTGAAAGCGGAGAGAGATCAAAACTTGAATGCTAAACTTGAAGGTCCACTTTTTTTGGAGGGGGGCAGAAACTGTCACAATAGCTCTACTATCCTCTACAGAAATTGCTTCTGCACATTTATTTTACATTATTTACTGTATGAGGAAAACTGTATTTAATCTTTTAATTTATTCCATAATATTTGTATTCTCCGCGTGTTGTCGATGTTGCTGAGGCTGAAGTTAGAGAACACTATATATTCAGTACAGCGTAATATTTATGTACACTAGCGGAAGGCTTTTGTCTGGACTTTGTAGCCAACTTGTCCACTTGACCCACACACACAATGTGCTTTCTCTCCAAAAGTAAGCCTAATGCTCTTACAGGGATTATAAAGTTGAAAACTAGACCATTAGTCCAAGCATGTTGATCTCATTCTGATTTTACTGAGCAATGCTCTCTGGTCACTGAATAGGCGATGCCTCCCAATGTCTATATGAGTCAGCTGGAGCTTTGGGGGTAAAACAAAAATGGGACAGCTGCTGTTTCAACATGACACAAGTCTGTCTCTTTGTATCTGGCTCATATTTCTCTTCCCTGGGAAATAAGGCAAGAGGGCAGCTGCGGTGGAATGATTTGGGAAGAATTAAAGGCTGTTTCCTATCAGACTCTGCAGGCTCCGGTGGGTCTGATCCCCCATCCCGCTTGTCTGGCGGGCACCGCTCTCTCCGCTCCGGCAACGGCATCCAACTGAAGAAGCACATGGATCAAATTATATCAGACTTTTTTTTTTACTGTAATAAGTCCCACGACTGAAAACAATGGGTTTCTCGATACAAAAAGTTTTTTTTTTTTAAAGAGCCACTCTCCCGCTCCCAAAAGCAGTTTGATTTGAACGGGTTGTGTAATAATCTTTCCTAACGTTGTTGCCAGGTTTGAGGGCCACCAGCTTTACTTCCCTTCCTCCTGAGTGTCGCTATTCAACCCCAGGCCTCACCAAACCACAGGTCCTACCCACACGGAAAACTCATGCAAAAAATATATGTACATATATGTATAGGATTCCTCAACATATATGTACATATGTGTCCTGAATATGCTCATGAAATATATAACTACCGCTTCTCACAATATCGTAAGACATTGTATATTATATATTTTAACATGCAATTTAATGTTAAGATAATGAAATAAATGAATATGCAGTATATTATGCATTTCTCATTAACACATCATGGAATAAACCTTCAAGACATTATTTTCATGAGAATTGCTTTGTTATTGTGAGTTTAGAACTATTGTTGGCATTGGAACAAACCAAAAATAACCATCATTTTAGGCCATATTGCATTACATTAACTACTGTGAAGAAGACAATCATTATCTTATACAAACAACAGTCAAAATCTGTAAATTGTACAATATATATTTAATCAAATGCATTGTAAGCAATGAAACAACTGGGTATGGTCAGTAATCTTCATTTAATAAGGACCTTTATTTACAGTATCATAAAACTGCCATTTTGTCACAATATACTGGAATGTTTTCTAAATACACCAAGGATATAGCACCTTTTTCAGTTTCAGTATAATGATTCACCTTGTACTCCAAGTTTACATTTCAAAAGAGACCTATTATGAAAACAACATGAATGCTATTCCTCTGCAAATGTACTTCAAAGATACCACTAGATAACAGAATAAATACATGAAAGGAAACAATACAAATGCAGATGTATATGTTTAATGCATATTACCACCTATACATTTTTCATATACAATCATATGCAAACGTTTAGGCACCCCTGACAATTTCCATGATTTTTATTTATAAATAATTGGGTGTTTGGATCATCAATTTCATTGTGATCTATCAAATAATTAAAGGACACAGTAATATTTCGGTAGTGAAATGAGGTTCATTGGATTAACAGAAAATGTGCAATATGCATCAAAACGAAATTAGACAGGTGCATATATTTGGGCACCCTTGTCATTTTGCTGATTTAAATACCTGTTACTAACTAGCACTGATTAATTGAAACACACAATTGTTTTGGTGAGCTCATTAAGTCTTGAACTTCATAGACAGGTGCATCCAATAATGAGAAAAGGTATTTAAGGTGGCCAATTGCAAGTTGTTGTTCTCTTTGACTCTCCTCTGAAGAGTGGCAACATGGGGGCCTCAAAACAACTATCAAATGACCTGACAAACAAAGATGGTTTAACATTATGGTTTAGGGGAAGGCTACAAAAAGCAATTGCAGAGATTTAAACTGTCACTGTCCACTGTGAGGAACATAGTGAGGAAATAGAAAACCACAGGCACAGTTCTTGTTAAGGCCAGAAGTGTCAGGCCAAGTAGAATATTGGAGAGGCAAAGACGAAGGATGGTGAGAAAGGTCAAAAACAGCCCACAGACCACCTCCAAAGACCTACAACATCATCTTGCTGCAGATGGTGTCACTGTTCATTGTTCAACAATTCAGCGCACTTTGGACAAGGAGAAGCTGTACGGAAGTGTGATGCGGAAGAAGCCTTTTCTGCACACACCACAAACAGACTTACTTGAGGTATGCAAACGCACATTTGGACAAGCGTTTTGGAAGAAGGTGCTGTGGACTGATGAAACAAAGATGGAGGTATTTGGTGATAACAAGGGGTGTTATGCATGGTGGCAAAAGAACACAGCATTCCAAGACAAACACAGTAAAATTTGGTGGAGGTTCCATCATGCTATGGGGCTGTGTGGCCAGTGCCAGTACTGGGAATCTTGTTAAAGTTGAGGGTCACATAGATTCCACTCAATATCAGCAGATACTTGAGAATAATGTAAAGGAATCAGTAGCAAAGTTGAAGTTACTGGAAGCCGGGGCTGGATATTTCAACAAGACAACGACCCAAAACATTGCTCAGAATCTACTCTGGCATTTATGCAGAAGAACAAGTAAATGTTCTGGAATGGCCATCTCAGTCCCCAGACCTGAATATCATTGAAAATCTGTGGGGTGATTTGATGCGGGCTGTCCATGCTTGGCAACCATCAAACCTAACTGAACTGGAGATGTTTTGAAAGGAGGAATGGTCCAAAATACCTTCATTCAGAATCCAGACACTTGTTACAGGCTATAGGAAGTGTCTAGAGGCTTATATTTCTGCTAAAGAACTAAATATTGATGTGATATTTCTGTTGGGGTTCCCAAATTTATGCACCTGTCTAATTTTGTTTTGATGCATTTTGCACATTTTCTGTTCATCCAATAAACCTAATTTCACTACTGAAATATTACTGTGTCCTTCAGTTATTGGATAGATCAAAATGAAATTGCTGATCCAAACACCCAGTTATTTCTAAATGATCAGGGGTGCCTAAAATTTACACATACTGTATGTCAATATATTTACATATATTACAGTGGGGAGAACAAGTATTTGATACACTGCCAGTTTTGCAGGTTTTCCTACTTACAAAGCATGTAGAGGTCTGTCATTTTCATCATAGGTACACTTCAACTGTAAGAGACGGAATCTAAAACAAGAATCCAGCATATCATATTGTATGATTTTTAAATAAGTAATTTGTATTTCATTTTATGACATAAGTATGTGATCACCTACCAACCAGGAAGAATTCCAGCTCTCACAGACCTGTTCGTTTTTCTTTAAGAAGCCCTCCTGTTCTCCACTCAATGGCCAAGACTAGAGAGCTGTGTAAGGACATCAGGGATAAATTGTAGACCTGCACAAGGCTGGGATGGGCTACAGGACAATAGGCAAGCAGCTCGGTGAGAAGGCAACAACTGTTGGCGCAATTATTAGACAATGGAAGAAGTTCAAGATGATGGTCAATCTCCCTCGGTCTGGGGATCCATGCAAGATCTCACCTCGTGAGGCATCAATGATCATGAGGAAGGTGAGAAATCAGCCCAGAACTACATGGCAGAACCTGGTTAATGACATGAAGAGAGCTGGGACCACAGTCTCAATGAAAACCATTAGTAACACCCTACAACGTCATTGATTTAAATCCTGTAGTGCACGCAAGGTTCCCCTTTTCAAGTCAGCGCATGTCCAGGCCCATCTGAAGTTTGCCAATAAACATCTGGATGATCCAAATGAGGAACGGGAGAAGGTCATGTTGTCTGATGAGACAAAAGTAGAGCTTTATGGTCTAAACTCCACTGGAGTGTTTGGAGGAAGAAGAAGAATGAGTACAACCCCAAGAATACCATCCCAACTGTGAAGCATGAAGGTGGAAACATCATTCTTTGGGGATGCTTTTCTGCAAAGGGGACAGGACGACTGCACCGTATTGATGGGAGGATGTGGCCATGTATCGTGAGATCTTGGCCAACAACCTCCTTCCCTCAGTAAGAGGATTGAAGATGGGTCATGGCTGGGTCTTCCAGCATGACAAAGACCCGAAACACACAACCAGAGTAACTAAGGAGTGGTTCCGTAAGAAGCATCTCAAGGTCCTGGAGTGACCTAGCCAGTCTCCAGACCTGAACCCATTAGAAAATCTTTAGAGGGAGCTGAAAGTCCGTATTGCCCAGCGACAGCCCCAAAACCTGAAGGATCTGGAGAAGGTCTGTATGGAGGAGTGGGCCAAAATCCCTGCTGCAGTGTGTGCAAACCTGGTCAAGGATTACAGGAAAAGTATGATCTCTGTAATTGCAAATAAATGTATATTCTGATGTATCAAATACTTATGTCATGCAATAAAATGCAAATTCATTATTTATAAATCATACAATGTGATTGTCTGGATTTTGGTTTTGGATTCCGTCTCTCACAGTTCAAGTGTACCTATTATAACAATGACAAACCTCTACATGCTTTGTAACCTGCAAAATCGGCAGTGCATCAAATACTTGTTCTCCCCAATGTATATGTCAATATATAATACTTCCGTGTGGGTATTCAGGCTGAGGGATGGCAGAACATTCTGGTTTCATCCTACATGACACACATCAAGCAGGAAGTGGTGAACTTTTTCTTTAGTCTACTCCAAACAGCAATAGTTTTTTTGACAGTGGTGATAAGTAATAATGTTACTTCATTGGTCCTGGTGTCTGTGATAACTTGGACTGATGTGATTCTATGCTCTACTTTCTTATCGCTTTCTCTGGACCCCTGTCTGACACCTTATAAGAACAAATGACAAGTGGCTGATGTGATCTAGAAAAGAACAGTGAGAAGTTAAGGAAGCTGCAGACTAACCTCTCAGTGGCCCTCATTTATCAAACGTGCGTAGAAACCAGTGTAGATCTGAGCGCAGAAATCATTTTATGACAAGACTCGTGTGATTTACAAAACATTCGTATCATTCCAATTTCAGTGTACGAATGAATGGGTGTTGATAAACCAGATGGTTGAAATCAATTGTAATTTAAATATCATGCCCACATATATGCATGGGTTAGAGGCCTTGCCCTTAGAATTTAAGACATGGATAAGCGACATCCGGCAAAGAAACTGAATTTCTCAGAGATAAAAAGAGATGCTCAGATCTCAGGTGCAGGCCAACCGCTTGGTTTTATTTGGAAGCTTAAAATCAGGCATCGATTACTTTATTTATTGTTACAGTAAAATGCGGTGTTGACTGAGGTTACTGCTACAGTCATTGAAAGCGCTTAACGAGAACCTGAAGTGATTTTTTCAAATAAATTTTTTTTTTCACTAAACAATCCACGTTGTATTTTTTAAGTAGCTTTCTTACCCAAGATAGCACTTACTATATTAGAAGTGCAGAATTCGATCCTGTCTCCTTCGTAGAGTCCACAATGGTGGCTTTTGTGGCCACTGATCTTCATTGAATGGCACCGTTCTCCAGCGCAATATCGTGGAGAACCGCTCATGCCATAATTATGTTGCAGGCCGCCTCTGGGGTGTATAGCAGTACCCCCCTCACCGCTGACCCAAGACAGAGCCACCTGCCCTTAAACAAACCTATACATTGAACAATCAATCGCCCCAATCACATTTGGAAACCCAGCATCTCATAAAATTCTCTTTTAATCATAGTTTGCTGAGCATCATATGGAAATTGAATGTACCAGAAAGTGACTTCATAGCCGCAAAAACTGCTGGCATTCTTCAACTATTGTTGGCTGTGATATACCTGACCTTTCCCAGATCTCCTGTTGAAAGGTCTCGGTGGCCAAGAACCCCAATGTAGAGAGCGCACATTAAGGTCCTGTAACAGATCCAGATCTGCCATCCCTTCGACTTCAGGACTGCCAATGCGCTTGTTTAAATAGGCGACTGAATAAACATTTCACCAATCACATACAAATCTAACCTGATACATATATAATTTTTTTTAATTGAAATTGTTGTTTGCCTAATTTCAGTCCTTATGTTCTAGGCCACCTCGAACTGAAGGGGAAAAAATAAACCACTTAAAAGCAATGTGCTGTTTACAATTAATTCCGAATTCTGAAATGTAACTTGCAATATGGGGTAGTTGCGATGCACACACATTCATCAATGATCGCTGGTACAACAATTAATTGAACCGGGTGGTTATACCATGAACACCATCACACTGGAGATCTTGCGTACACAAGGTCAGACCAGACGTGAGATTTTATCGCAGCCTACGCTCACGTTCAAATTGATAAATCCCTTGCTTTGCATAGGAATCGGCGTAGGCCTGTCCTACGCATGTTTTAGGTTGTACGCACGTTTGATAAATGAGGGCCAGTGTTTCTATGTGAGGGGGTAGTGAGACAGGCAATGGAGATAAAGGCACAACAGGGACTAAGTAGCTTCCAATTGACCAAGGGACATTGAAAAGACATTGAATATACTTATGTTTGATAAAAAGCTGAATAGATATTGAAAATACATGTCTCAAATTATGTTGATCAGTGGGTTGAATTGACAAATAATTTTCCAACTGTAGTTCGGCCAATTCTTCTTTATATTTATCTTCTAATCCAAGTTGTGATTTACTTTTCATGAGACCTTTCTCTTGCCCAGTATTTGACCATATGAGTAAGGAGTAAAGTCATCCATAATAACATTACGTCAGGCAATGAAGCCTATATCACTCCATTGGAACACATTCAGAATGAACCACTGTGGAACAAATCACTGGAACATCATGAAGAACAATCCCCAACACTTTGTGTAGGCCTATGGAGTTTACATGATACGGCTGATGGTGAGCGGTGAAAAACGAGCTGCTACACAATGCACTTCAGGCATTTAGAATCAAAATCCTAATGACATTCAACCATGCAGCCAACTAACTTTGATAAGATGATGTCATGTGTAGAAAATCACTGAGTAAACAACAGATGCAGTGTCTTCATGCCCCTTTTGTTCCACTTTATATCAAAGATCCTGAGAATCGCAGACAAAAATCATTGCCCATACATTTGTTCCTGGAATTTCCAACCAGTCGTTTTGTAAAAGAATATGGTTATCTTGACAAAGTTGTTGGAAGACTGTATTGTGCATTAGGTGCATTTTCATAAAGATTTTTTTCTCCACCATTTGGGATCAGTGGCTTAGTTTCAATCTAATTAAGTGTGGCTGCTGTGTTGTCAGAGTGATGTCACAAGTGAACAGATTTCCTGTCAGTACATCCCAAAGGGAATCCCCTGGCTGTTATCTCTGTTTTCTTTCACAACATTGTTTTTTATGTGAAATATAAAAAAGAAGCCCCTGTGAAAATTACCTCAGTTCATTGACGTAGTGTTCCCACTAAGCAAATGAAGATGAAAATAAGTATTTTTGGTTGAAAAGATGTTGAATATACATTGAAAAACCTATTTCTTTTCTTAAATATAAAAAAGAAGCCTCTGTGAAAACTACCTCAGTGCCTTGACGTAGTGTTCCCACTAAGCAAATTATGTTGAAAATATGTCTTTCTGGTTGAAAAGATGTTAAATAGACGTGGAAAAGACCTCTTTAACATGTTTTTGCTTAGCGGGTTGGAACCACAGGGTGAGCATCTGGTATGGCAAAGTGACGCAAACGAGGAAGTGCCTTAAATCTGCATTCTATCTGAATTCCAGCTGGGGGCGATACGTCTGGTTGCAAAAGAGCTCGGGTTTTGTAATAGTCTATGAGAATGAGAGACACTTCTCACTTGATTTTTACCTCAGTAAAGATTTTCATAATGTTTATATGGTCTCAATCGCTAGATTTAAGCCTTCTGCAATATATATATATATATAATGATGTTCATTTTTTTAATTATGGTCTTGTTGATTTTTACATCGGCGATAAAGCAAATGGGCGTTTAGGGCGTGGTTATGGCGTTCGGTTGTATGAAAAGACACGCAAAAGAGTTGGCAGTTCAGTTTTTCCGGTAAGTAACGTTACGTTATGTTTTACATTTTGTTTTAATACTGTTTTTGTTAGCATCCCAATTAATATCCGTTAGCTAGCTAGCTTATTCCTCCCTCTCATCTAAAATCGTTACATCCGCAACCAAGATGTCTGTGCCCGTAATGGCAAATTCGATAAGCCAAATCCGATCTTCACAAACCAATGGGTGATGTCACACATGTAACATCCAGAAACATATACATCTATGGTTGGAACTGGTTTGATAACATTGCGATCACATTAATTAGTTGTCAATTCCTCTGCTCTTTTAAGATATGCCTTTCCAGATATTATCCATTGATAATGGTGGCCATTCATTCCCAACTGTGTCCTCCATATTCAAAACCAGACCAAAGAACAACCCCCTTCTGAACAGTGAACAATGTGGACTGATTTGATTGGCTGTTTAAACACTTTAACCATATGACATAATACTCATACATTATGAGAGGCTTTGTTAGTGAAAATATCTAGGCTTGAATGTAATATCACACAGAACAGAATGACACATCACAGACCTATAAACATACACTAGTGCCAATAAATAAGGCTGAAGGAATGACCAGTAGCCTGTTCTCAGCTGGGCTATAGAGTGCAAACCAAACACCACTCACCACTTTATACCGTCAACTGCTAGCCGAAGCCAGAAAGCTGACTGCGTGCGCGCTGTTCTGTGTCCATACACACCACATTGAAACATCCGTCTGCTTTGCCAAGATTGTCTTCCAGATGAGGTGCGCTGTTTGGAAGAAGGCTGTTGGACTATCTTTGGACTTGGAAGAGGTGAGTGTGTGTTTGCGCAGTAGGTTTAATGAAGATGCCGGGATGTAGGTTTAACGAAGATGCCAGGATGTTCGTTACAGTAGTTTGGGCCATGTCAGTCTTTTTGGATGAAGTCCAGTCCTAGAGAGGAAGAGACAGATGGCTGATCAGTATCAGAAGAGACAGCAGCCCTTACACAAAGAAAACAATTTAATATGCACAACCAGTGTTAGCAGAGTGGGTTATGCTGTCTACAGTGTAGGAGCAGACATCTCTCCCCCACACTGTCATTCTCTGCATTGCTTTATAAACATTTCATGTTCTTTATTAGATGTTTGACAGTGGTGGCACTATCTCATAGTTCTAATATGCATAAACAGGCCAAAGTTTGTTGAGCCAAAGCTGAGACGCCACGCTAGTGGCAGAGGAATTCTTCTGGGGTTTTGAGTGATGTGGACCTGGGCACAGTGAGTGGCCAATGGCCATGCTCTAAAACAAAGATGACAGCCCCTGTCTACTGTCTTACATATACAGTCTTCTGCGCCATAGAGCTGTGGAGAAAGAAAAGGCTGAGTGTGTGTTTCTCCCACTGAGCAATGGATGTTGAAAAGAAATTGATAAGATGTTTTTCTGGTTGAAAATAAGCTTTTTTGCCTTGCAAGACAAACTACGCCACCAGAGTCAGTGGTTCGAGCCTGACTGAATTCTCCGGCTTTCCCTGCACCTTAAGAATGAAGCAGCGCAAATTAGCATTTCCTGGGATTTGGGATAGGTAACCCAAATCATCTACCTTGCCACGTCGCTCTTCAGCGACTCCTTGTGTTCAGATCGAGAGTCTGTAATTCAATCATGGAAGTATAGTTGGTGAGCGTAATCATCCCATGCATGATCTGACTAAAGGCTTCCGTGTTGGGTGAGCAATGCAAAAGTATCGGCCGGCTCAGCGACATGTGGTTGGATGAACCAGGTGAGCTCCCTTCACCATCCCACAACTGTCGAGTGGGAGTTGCAGAGCTGCCGCCATAGCAGGGTTAGTGGGGAAAAACTGGACAAGAACAATTTCTGAGGGGAGAATATGGAGAAAATAATAAAAATAAATTATATATAACTATTATTTTGCTCAGTGTGTGAAGTTTTTATCTGTGCGTGTGTATACCTGCTCTCTGCGCAAGCTAATAAGGATGTTAAAGAGCTAGCTAATGGTGGCACGGTAATTTTCAATCAGACAATCATGCTGCTAATGACACTGATGCTGAACCTTTTTGCTGCAGTCACCCAGCTGCAGGTTTATGACCTAATGTGGAGTTTGACACCTCCCCAGGCATACTCGGAAAAGTTCTCACTCCCTCTGTCACAATTATTAACTGTACACATATTGAGCACACACCAATCCTCAATATTTGTCATGCACTCACACAGACATGAATGCATGCCACACACACACACACTCCCTGCGGGCAAGCCCACCTCACACACCCACAGTGTCTAAAGCAGCAACATGTGCCTGTCGGGGTAGAGACGGCAAACAGGCACACAGATTGATATGGAATGGATCTCATTAAAAGAGGGCCCCGGGTCACACTTTGATGGACAGCGAGACGCCAGTCATCTGCAGAGTGGATTAGTACATGACATAGCCCCTCCCACACCCCACTTCCAAGCCCCACTCCTCAGAAATGCATGCAATATACTAAGTTGGTCCAAGGACATTCACACCTCCGCTCCTACTCCCTGGCAGTAAATCACAGATAAACATGTCATTTCTAACAGTCTGACTATGATTGACTGCCCAGCACTCTTTGATTACACTTCTCACAGGTGAAAAGATATCCCTCCTGATTTGATACTGGTACTGTAGGTGAGCTGTCCCACAGCTTATCCTCCCTCTAGCTTAGCATAGCTCCATGTCCTAATGATTAGCCTCCCTCTAGCTTAAATGCCAATTCCAAAGTAAATCAGTATCTTCATATAATATTTACAAATGTTACTATAGATGATTTATTCCATATACAATGCATGCCCCTAGCGAGTCACTTCCAGTGATGTTGAATGTAGCCTTAGCCCGTGGCCTAGTTAGATATTTGTGTTCACCTCAACTAGTAACATTTACAATGGGTCATCAAATCGTCCAGGAGATGTATGCCCTATCTTGCTTCAGTTGGAAGTGATTGAACAATAATCTGTCACATATACATTTTAAAATTAAAATGCAATTACAACACAATATGCACAAACACCAAAGATAGAGTATATGCTAGCTAGCCAGCTGGCTAGTTATCGCCCCATCAACATCTGTGACAAATTTGGCTCTGACCTTAACTTGAAAGCTACTTCCCGGTCGAGTGACTTCATCTTGCGCTGTCTAGTTAGCTATTTACTGTACCGTGACTGATACAAACTCTACCTAGTTTCAATTCATACAAATTGAGCAATATTCTGTCAACCATCATCTTTTAATTTATGTCACGTTCATTCAAGTATATACACAAACAACACATGCTACATCATGCTGACTAGCTTCTTACCTCTGCTAGTGCTAGACCCCCTGGGCCTGGCTGGTAAATCCAGGTAATTCTTTGGGATACAAAAAAGATTCTGTCTCTGTTGCCATTGATGGGCAGTTACCACATGAGTGTGAGCTCACCCTGGGCTCAATATCTTCTCCTGCAGCTTCTTGATTCACCCAGCTTCTTCCTCAATGTATTCTGGCTCAAACATGTAGCTATAGTTGTATATTACCATTCAATAACACTTGATCACAGTTGAAATCGTCCAGCTCTTCTGGTATTTTGTGAATGTCACCAGCCATTGTAGAAAAAATCCCTCACCAACTCTTATTATGTAGTTACGTATTTAATAAAATAATGCAATCTGTAATATTGTTGAACTCACTACTGAAGTTTTATTCTCCAATCATCTGGATTCAGGGTCTGGACAAATGAAGATTATAAAGTCAACCAAGTCTAGCTGTAGTTTTCAAAAATGACTCCAGTTATGTAAAAATCTTATGGTGGTCGAGTCTGGAATTACAAAAATGCATTTAGAAGGTGTTTTAGGTCTCTACCATGTCAGAAACATGACCGGCACAAAAATTTGAGTGTTTAGGTCCTGAGTGTTCCTTTAACATAGCTCTATTTCCTACTGATTAGCCTACCTCTAGCTTCGCATAGCTCCATGTCCTACTGCTCAGCCTCTACCTAGCTTAGCATAGCTCCATGCCCCTCACTTTCCTTCACTTTGGCTCTTGATTTTTATGAGCCCAACAATCCAGTTTGCTGAAAATCAAACATGCGTGCCGTTTCCAAGTCTTGTAACATAAATTTGGTTTTAGTAGAAACCCAAGGCTGTGGTAATGCTTGTCTCTCAGCGACCTGCTTTGCGCCATTATTACATATTGCATTACTATGGCTGCAATGGCTTTCTTTATAAAAGACTGGAGAGGAACTTTAAAAAGAACGGAGGTCAGTTATTTTTAATATGTGCATTGTGGCAATGTCACTGACTAGATTTCATGCTGACAAGGTCTGTCCCTTCAGAGCGGAAAAGGACATGTAAACACATAATGTTGTCTTTCTGTATATAGCAACATTCCCAATAGAGCAAGACTCCAACAATAGATTTGTGGCAGGATGCCCAGGGCTGTGCCATAGAGCATGCCAGGCAGCAGTCAATCCAGGCAGTTCTTCTATTCGTATGTCCAGTGCTGTCCAAACAACCTACCCCTTACCCAACTCCATTATCATATTGAGCTGGTCAAAGCTCTTTGACACCTTTTTAACCTACCTAATCAACATTGCCCAGAGTCCATGCATTTGAATCAAATATAAATCTCAGTCTGTTACAACTGCCGTCTTCAGTTGCCTAACATGGGGCAGCCTGCATATTTAGAGGGGTGAGAGGAATACTGTT
Organism: Umbra pygmaea; assembly: GCA_016801145.1. NCBI lineage: Eukaryota > Metazoa > Chordata > Actinopteri > Esociformes > Umbridae > Umbra > Umbra pygmaea. The sequence continues at coordinate 23,406 of JACXGM010004733.1, forward strand.
AAAGTAACACTCCAGACCCCTAAACACCTAAAAATCATTGTGTCAGTATTGTTTCTGACGTGACAGTTACTAAAACACCTTTTCAATGCGTTTTGAAGTTCCCAAATGGGTCAGCACAAGTTTCAGTATTCTTCTCCAGTGATGTAACTGGAGGAATTTTTTAAAATGACAGCTAGAGTCGGGGGAGGCGTTCAGTTGACTTCCTGATCTTTATTTGTCCCTCCCCTGTATTAAGTTGATTGAAGAATAAAACATTTTAGCAATTTTTGAGAATATTATGTATTGCATTCTTACGTTAAATATGTAGCTAAGTAACAAGAGCCCAACAGACTGGCTAGTGTATGTCAGGAAATACTAAATGAGCTGGATAATTTCAACTTTGATCAAGTGTTATTGAATTGTAATATCTAACCATACAGGAACTTACCGGTTGAATCTATCAAGCCGCTGTTTTTGTAGTGGCCACTGTTCGAGTCCTGCATTGGCATCAACGATAGAATGTGTTTTGTTGTAAAGAGTGAGACAGGGCTAAATTTTGGCTTTCAACAATCTCCAGCCTGGAAGATGATTACATCTGTTTGTTAGATTATCAAAATTTTGACGCTCACATGGACCAAGATATTTTGGAAAATTTCTAATCATTATCCCAAATATCAACTGGAAAAACCAGCCAGGCCAATACTGAGTAGCAGTAGCACAGGTAAGGAGCTGGTTATCTACATTGGATTTTTTGGTGTATAGTTTGATGAACCCAACGTAAAATAAATAAAAAATTAGCTCACCGAATATTGCTCAGGCAGTTCCATTTTGAACTAGTTTGAAAAAGTACTCAGCAGAAACAAGTATCTGATATAGATAATGTACTTTTTACGAGCATGAGTATCATCTGAGTGAAATGTGTCAATAACCGTACTCTCGATGAAGAAAAACCCTCATTGGTTAGTGTTACCAGCTGCTAGCTTTGTTTGTTTCCACATCATTCTTTGATAGGCCAGCTACACACAGAGCTCCGCCTTCTTGCCTACACAGACTGTTACCCACACAGACAAAATCCTGCCATCTCACAGGCAGCCTCTTTGTCAGCTCGCGACGATTCTCTCTTAGGTAATCTTTAATAAATTCAGCTGATTTGCTTTGAGAACATGACTCGAACTAGAGGTGGTGCAGTCACAAGTTACAGCTCGTGACTCTCATTGCTCCTGCCAGTTAATTCTGACTTGAAGTATACAGCCGCAAGGCTGAATGCTGTGTCTGTACATTAACCACCAAGCTTCACATCACAGTGAATTTAAAGCTACAGTCTGCAACTTTCATAATTGCAAAAGTATATTTTAGGTCCTGCAGTTTAGTCTGGATATGTAGTATATTGTTTATATTATATGCACAATCTAAGTAGCATCATTGTCTTACTGCAGTTAGCTTGAAACACAACAGTGTTTCTCACCACTACAGTCATATGCAAACGTTTAGGCACCTCTGACAATTTCCATGATTTTCATTTATAAATAATTGGGTGTTTGGATCAGCAATTTCATTTTGATCTATCAAATAACTCAAGGACACAGTAATATTTCGGTAGTGAAATGAGGTTAAATGGATTAACAGAAAATGTGCAATACGCATCAAAACAAAATTAGACAGGTGCAAACATTTTGGCACCCTTGTCATTTTGTTGATTTGAATACCTGTAACTACCTAGCACTGATTAATTGGAACAATTGATTTGGTGAGCTCATTTAGCCTTGAACGTCATAGACAGGTGCATCCAATCATGAGAAAAGATATTTAAAGTGGCCAATTGCAAGCTGTTGTTCTCTTTGACTCTCCTCTAAAGAGTGGCAACATCGGGGCATCAAATACAACTCTTAAATGACCTTAAAACTAAGATTGTTCAACATTATGGTTTAGGGAAAGCTACAAAAAACAATCGCAGAGATCTAAGCTGTCAGTTTGCACTGTATGCAACATAGTGAGGAAATGGAAGACCACAGGCACAGTTCTTGTTAAGGCCAAAAGTGTCAGGCCAACTAAAATATAAGAGAGGCAAAGACAGACAGCCCACAGACCACATCCGAAGACCAACAACATCATCTTGCTGCAGATGGTGCCACTGTGCATCATTTCATTTCATCAACAATTCAGTGCACTTTGCACGGGAAGCTGTACGGGAGAGTGATGTGGAAGGAGCCTTTTCTGCACACACGCCACAAACAGAGTCACTTGAGGTATGTAAACGCACATTTGGACAAGTCAGCTTAATCTTAATATCATTGATAATCTGTGGGGTGATTTGAAGCGGGTTGTCCATGCTCCGCAACCATCAAACCTAACTGAACTGGAGATGTTTTGCATTCAGTTTGCATATCTCTGATTCTCAATTAACAGAATGGCAAGGTCTAAAAGAAATCCTTGCTCGGTCTGGTTCAGATTATATGTTTTGATCCGTTTCAGGGTGGAAAATGTGAGCTCCATCGAAACTGAAGTGGCTGGTATTGTCTAATTATATAATCAAAATCGAGCTTGGAGAAATTCCTCAACTCTGTGATATCGGCAGATACTGCTGCTGTCATTTTGACTTGGGATTTTGCTTACACTGTAGCTGGTGCAGTACTGTTAGCTGCGCAAATGTCCAGTAATATCTCGATTTGAATTGGTCCATGGTTGATATGTAACAGAGATGATTACTGGCATAACATATTTATGTGCAAAGGCATAGCAGCGTTGTGCTTTTTGCTATACATGTTGAAGAATACAGGATCGAAATGCTGGGTACATTTTTGTAGACCAGGGGGAGACGGAGGACGCTGCAGTGACGTGCGGTGATGTCAGTAAGAGGCTAGGCACTGAGTTATGAAAGCCAGATAACTTAATTTATTCTTTAGGTTAATACATCAAAACAGTAAACATTATGCACAAGCCCGGCACACATGCACGGTCAATATCAAGAAATTTCCAATCAGGATGACATGTGTACTAATCTCACAGTCTCTCTCTCTCTCGCACGCACGCACACACACATACACGCACCAGCAGTTAATGTCCAGCATCAGAATGCAACCATCTTTATCCTTACTTTTTGCACAGTGGCCATGTTTGTCAGTCAGCAACAATGAAAACACACACTGCTGAATTGAATATAAATGTAAATGGCTTGCAGTCTGCAGTCGGCATTAATTCAACCACATTTATCTATTCAATATCAAGCCCAAATCAGCTTCTGACTCAACAATCGGTAGATTATTTGTACATAAAATCCATCCACCGCCTTTCCTTGTGAAGACATCGATCACACCATTGTAAAACTCATCTTTACGGGCCTTCAGTTTGCATATCTCTGGCTCTCAATTGACAAAATGGCAAGGGCTGAAAGACGTCCTGGCTAGGTCCTTTTCCGACTATTTTTTTATCCAATTCAGGGTGGAAAATGTGCACTCCATCAGAGCTGTAGTGGCTGGTATTGTCTCCTTTTTTAATTAAAATTGAGCTTGGAGAAATTCCTCAACTCTACAGGATTGAATTGTACATGCGCAACATGGGTTTTTCGCTTGTCGTCCGCAATGAAGGGACATTAAAAGCACTACTTATTCTACTGTAACATTTTTTTATTTGATTTTGTGTAACTTCTACATTTGTCATCATAACGTCAAAACAATTGGAATATCACACATATTGCATATATAAATCACAAGAATAAACAATAAAAACAAAATACAAGTTTATTAATAAAATTATTTAAGGCCAGGCACCACCCTAAGATTTATGATTTTGCATCCATCTGTCTATTTTCAGATTTTGGGATAGTTTGCAACCTTAACTTGTATACTTTCATAATATGCACAAATAAATCAAAAATAAATAGATTTTTATCATTTTATTATCCGTCAACTGAACCTAGCATACATTTAGTTTTTGTTAGCATGTTTCATGTAGAGATTTAAACCCTATTTTTTAAAAGTCTCATGTCGAGTCATATATAATTATTATTTTCTGGAGCATATTGTTGGCTTGTCCACATATGGCTATATCCTTTGGAGTAATAGTAATTTGTGCTGAAAGTTGAGTGGAAAACAATGTTTTGCAACAATTGGATTAGCATATTTTTATTGGCCATTTTCTCAAAACCGCATGTAGTTCATGTGGAAATTTATTTTTCTCAGTCATTCAAGGATGTCACAAAATTCCACACAGAAGTTCATAGGTCCCACAGCAATACTTATACAGAAGCTTTTTTTAATAACTTCCATAATTTTGAATTTAGCAGAAATTTCATATGTAAATACATGCAAAATGTGCATACATGGGAAAGTTGTTTTTAAATAATTTCATAAAATAACAATATTTTGATAAACTGTTCCGTATAAGTCTGACCATTGGGGGTCTTATTCAAATAAAAGTAACTTAAACATTCTGTCTTGAAGCAAAGTTGTGAATAATGGATTCTCGTAATATGCAAATTAGCTGATATTTAAGGATAGATTCCTAATTTGCATATTTATATTGTTAAATAAATAATACTTGTAATACAAAAAATATTTTGTGTTTATGGATACTTTCAACTGGTAAAGTTTCAGTCTGATAAGACTAAAGGAAAATAATAACCTATTAGAGGGTGGTGCCCGGCCTTAATAAAACGATTTATGTTTGAATTTTGGCAGGGTAAGCAGTGCCTAGCTTGCCTACCCAAACTGCACATCTCTGGGGTGCTACTAGCGGTATACTTTCTCATTTAAAGAGGCTGCAGCGCCCTGCCCTGAGCAGAGGCTGCACAGTTTAGAACAGCGGGATGATGTTGCTAAAAACTTTCAATAATTACCTGCAATCAGACCAGACCTCGCGGCCGCGAAACACTAACGGCCTACCGGGAAGAGTCCAGACTCTCCAGATTACCACCCCGTACCAGGGGTCTCATTTATAAACGTGGCATACGCACAAAAGAAGATGTACGCAGCTCTCTACGCAATAATTGGGATTTATAAAAAGCAAAATTGACAGGAAAATGTGCGGTCCTTCACAGAAACTCTGACCCAGGCATACGCACAAAAACGGGTGAAATGAGAAATGGCGACACCATCGGCAGATGGATGAAACACGTAGGCTACTGTAGATCCGTCTGAAACTGCAGAGCGTTGTGTAACCAAAATCGAAATACTGCCTCTCATTAATAATATAAAGATGACACAAAGCCATGCATACAATTAACAGCCTGCAGAGAAATACAAACAATATAAAACATGATTGTAACGTAAAGGCAAATGAAGGACATATTGCACATATTTGCAAAAAGAACACTCAAATATATTATGTAGGCAAATTATATTGGCATGTTTTGTAATTCATCCTCATAAATAATATGGTAAACAAAAGAAAATCATGTTTAAAACTAATAGTCTTGTCAATGTCTCTGTCTGGCGGTGCAGATAAATAGATAAATAGATGATGATTAGATAATAAATACATAATAGATAGTCTTTATTGTCAATTGGGTAATATTGTTTTCATAGTATAAATGTCGTAATCAGATACAGAAACATAGTGTTAATTTATATGCATTTAGTTCGTTTTATTTTTAAATGTGTTCCATCGTGATGCATGTCTTAACCATTTTGAAAGGTTCAAGATTTTCTATTTGTGCAAAACTATTTTATATTTACAATTAGATTAATACATCTGTAGATTATCAGATACAATCAAATGGATGGTTATAAAAAGCCATGCCATCACAATGCGTAATGACGCACAATAGCTGACCTTGCAATGTTAGAAGATAATATTATAATTATAATAATAGCCTAATAATGAATATTATTTATTGGCGCCTTTCATATCACTCATAACAGGATTTCTGGCGACATGGCACTTTCCAGATGGAATTTACTGAAGTCAGGGATCTCAGCCGAGTTATGCCAGGCATGTTAGTCGGTATAATAGGCTTGGCGCATAAGTACATGAAGTTTCCGTACATGGCGGGTGAACAGGCAATAAAAAATCACAATTTGCAGCTATGTCCGGTATCCCAAATGTAATCGATGCTTTTGACTGCACTCATGTTGCCATAAGGACACAGAATGAGAATGCTTTCATTAATCGAAAGCATTTTCATTCCACCCATGTCCAAATAACTTGTGAGGCAGACATGTTGCTCTAATGTTACCCATTTCCCCCACCCGTGGCAGACACACTTTCGCGATGAAGCGCTATAGACGCTTTTCGATATCGACTGATATCTGACCACTTTTTTTATTTCGGCCATGGCATTCACAGCATCTGCAACCTTTTGCCACTCCAACGCATTTGTACTTGACATTGAGTGAAGTACACTTCATTGAGTGAAGTTGCAATTTTGGTTTTCCTCACTACTGTGTATGCCATGATTTCTCCATCAATGAATATTAATTTTGGGGCGTTTCACTGACTATTTATGGACAATTATGGGCATGACATGTATCCGCAAAAGCTGCGCCCCGTATTAGAGTTGATTTTGATTTATAAAGGGAAAACAACGTAGGACGTGCGTGCGCACGGTTTTAAAAATCTGAATATTTCTTTACGTACGCACGTCCTATATTTCGTCCGTACGCTATTTCTGACGCAAATCCACTGCAAAGTTTTATAAATGAGGCCCTAGGTCTTTATCTCAAAAAAGTGGTGGGGACAAAATGACTCTCGACAAGATCTGAGGGGGACGCATCCACAACGTCTCCACCGTAATCTACGCCTATGGTCTTCATGCATTTCTGGGCCCACTGCTTTCATTTCTGCTTGTGAGCATTGGTTTGGGGTAGCCGAATATTAGGTTTGCAAGAGGATCCTACACCTGCAGCTTTAAATACCTGTTGATGCTTTGTAATGGCAATTTCGCAGCTGCTCTCTAAATCCGATGAATTTTTCTGGCAGTAACCTTTGTCATCATGCCTTTATCTGCACAAACCTGTCTGTGATCTGAATCAGCCACAAATCACTTCACAGTACGATGATCATGCTTAAGTTTTCGTGAAATATGTAATGTTTTCATACCTTGTCCATAGCATTGCACTATTTGACGCTTTTCCGCAGCAGAGAGATCCTTTTTCTTTCCCAAATTGCTTGAAATGTGCAACATCCTTCTTAAGTAGTTTTCCTTTAATTGGGCTCACCTGGAAAACAGGTGTCTGAGATTGATTTCAGTGATCCAAAGAGCCTGGAGACACAATACCATCCATGAGTTTGATTGAAAAACCAAATATTTATTGTTTGTGACACGTAATTCCAATTTTCATAATCATTTGGAATGTGAGTACATGTGTATATGTACAGTATATACTGTATATACAGTTGTGCTCAAAGGTTTGCATACTCCTGGATAGATGTACCATAATAGATGTACCATTTTTAAAGAAAACATGATTGAGCAGGCAAAACAATGTTTTTTTCATATTCAACTGTAGGTCATAACAGAATTGCACAATCCTAAAAAAAAAACATGGCAACAAAGAAAATAATGAAATTACCCCATGTTCAAAAGTCTGCATACCCTCAGTTGTCAATATGGTGTATTGCCGCCTTTAGCAGCAATGACAGCGTTTGTGATAGTATTCTATGAGGCCCCAAATTCTGGCGTGAACCACAAGTTTGAGATGAAATAGGAGACTGTATAGGCCTTGTTGAAAATAACGTTTATGGTTCTGACCATAAAGTAAAATTTTGGTCTCATCACTTGAAATGACTTTGTTCCAGCAGGTTTGCGGCTTGTCTAGGCATACTGTAAATGTAGTTTTTTTTTGCCAATTTTTAGCAAAGAGGCCTGTATTCCAGATAAATTTTCTTTTGGGGTTTTCTTTGCATCCTGACCAATTTTCCTGGCAGTTGTGGCTGAAATCTTTGTTGGTGTACGTGACCATGGCTTGTTATCAAAAGATCCCTTAATATTTCACTTCTTTATCAGAGTTTAAACAGTACTGATTGGAATTTTCAAATCTTTGGATATCTTTTTATATCCTTTTCCTGATTTTCCAGAAATTCATCTAACTTTTGTCGCTGGTCCTTTGACTGTTATTTTACTTTCCCCATGGCTCCTTATCTAGCAATTTTAGTGCAGCCCTGGATGTAATGTACCACTACTGTAAACCGATTAGCCATAACAGTATGACCACCTGCCTAACATTGTGTAGGATCCCCTTTTGCCACCTAAACAGCCCTGAACCATCAAGGCATTGACTCCACTAGACCTCTGAAGGTGAGTTGTGGTATCTGGCACCAAGACATTAGCAGCAGATCCTTTAAGTCCTGTAAGTTGTAAGGTGGGGCCTCCATGGATCGGACTAGATTGTCCAGCACATCCCACAGATGCTCGATTGCAATGAGATCTGGGGAATTTTTCTGCCAAGTCAACACCTTGAACTCGTTATTGTGTTTCTCAAACCATTGTTGAACTACTGTTCCTTTGTTGCAGGGTGCATTATCTTGCTGAAAGAGGCAAATGCTATCAGAGATTACCATTTCCATCAAAGGGTGTACATGGTCTGCAACAATCCACGTGCAGTAAAAGAAAACATGATTCATCAGACCAGGCCACCTTCTTCCATTGCTCCATGGTCCCTAGAGCGTACCCATTGTATGCGCTTTTGGCAATGGACAGGGGTCAGCATAGACACCCTGACTGGTCTGCGGCTACGCAGCCCTGTACGCAACAAACTGAGATGCTCAGTCTTTGAGTCAGGTAGCAGCTGGTTGTTCTCAATTTCATACGCACCCCTTGTGCGGGACAGGCTTTACCACAGGTCGGAAACAGATTGGATAAAGAGTGCCCAGATTAACAACATCAGTTGGCTTTTATTGCCTTGGGGACTGAGCATCACAACATAGATAAAATATTTCTAGTACCTTCAGGTGAACGGCAAAACCCCTTCCAGGAGTAGTGAACATTCTGAACAAGTCACCCAAGTAAAAAAAAGTATATTTTTATATACTTGAAATGTATTTTATTTATCCTAAATATACTTCTAATATATTATTTTGGTATGCATATTTTGAAAGTATACTTCAAATATACTTAAATACATTGGTTAAACATAAGTATACTAGAAGTATAATACTGGAGTATAATTTAAATATACTTTTTTTTACTTGGGTGCAGTCAATGAGACCAGCACGACTACAATCCCAAGATGTGTTACATCGACTTAAAAAAAAAAAAATGAGCCGAACTCGAAAACACAGCAGCATTTGGATGCACTTTACAAATAAAATAAATGACAGAGCAGAGTGCAACATTTCATTAAACCTCATTTACTATTCCTAAGTTCTCGAAATGTTCATATAATTGTTTAGCTATCTGATTTGTCTAAAATTTGTTTTGTACAACTGTTATTTTTTCTGTTTTTACTGCGACAATAAAACATTTTCTAATATAGATGTAAAGTTTAGCATGAATTGCATTCAAGGCAAGGCAACTTTATTACATTTGATACAGAGGGTGACAAAGCAGAGGGGTATGTCATCACATTGTTTAACGTTTACAATGGAAATCATTGACATTAGGTCTGGCAATACAAGTAATTTAGTGCTGTTGAAATTAGACCTCACATGTGAAATTAAATTATATTGGAGGGATGTCTGTTTAAATCTGTACCCTATCATTACCCTAGCGATTATTTCACAGATAAAACAAGTCCCACCCCCCCCAAAAACGAAGGATGAGCCGTTCTTTTGCAAAAGAATGGAGCCAAAAGATCTGTCTCTTTTCAAGGAGCTGTAATTCCCATTACAGCCGTCATGGCCGTCGTGATATTCCCACACTGACTACCACAGTCCAAGGCCCCATCCACACGAACACGAGTATTTTTGAAACCGGGGTTTTTTCTATGCGGTTATGCCTTTCGTCCACACCAAATCGGTCTATCAGGTCACTGAAACCGAGCTTTTTTGAAAACTCCGGCCAGGGTGAAGTTTTTTAGAAACTCCGGTTACAGTGGTGTCGTGTGGACGGTGAAAACTGAGATTTTGACACGTGATGTCCGAGTGCGTGCTTTTATCTCTGTTTAACGTCATTGTGCGCCACTATCTCCATTGTTTACATGAGAAGAGTTTGTGCAAAAATAATACAATTTAAAATAGTCTGTGCAATGGCGGACATAGCCAAACTATCGCTGCTAATAACTTTGCTGCTAGCAGGGCTTTTATACCGATACATGCACATTTATCATATTATATTGCTGAACAGAGGCATCAGAATGCAATACTGCTCAGCTCACTGCTTTAGTTTAAGAAAAACTTTCTTTGCAAAAATACCCGTGTACGTGTGGATGGGGCCTAATATTCCCCTGAGCAATTTGTATGCTGCTCATACCACCAGTTTCCTTGCTGTGCTTGTAGGCAGCTTTCCTGTCTTTTATCCAAGGTTTTTGATTGGGTTACATTTCAACTGTGACTGACTGAATAACATCTGCTGTGCTTCAGTTAATAAAACTGATAACAGTGTCAGCATATTCGTTCATATTCCCTTCTGAAGTGATTTTGAACACACCCCAGTCAACATGAACAAAACTGTAAGATGGAGCTAACACACTGGAGTTATCTGACTTGTGTGGGGGGATGAACTTGTAGGCATTTCGAAATGGAGTATAGAAATGGTCGAACATTTTTCTGCCGCAGGTTGGGCAATCAATATGGTGATAGTAGTTTGCAAAATCTTTTTTCAGGTTACATTGACTAAAATCCCTCCATGACAATCCTTGCCTCTGGGTAGACTCCCTATTGTTGAACAAGGAGGCACAGTAATGTTTTGGGGTTACTTTGCTGACTCTGGCACTGGGTGCCTTGAATCTGTGCAGGGCATGATGAAATCAGAAGACTATGAAGGCAATTTGGAGTGAAACGTACAGCCCAGTGACAGAAAGCTGTGTCTCAGTCGCAGTGGTTCAGCAGGAAACCTAAAAAAACACCCAAAGTTGCACCCATCAAACCTAAGAGAACCGGAGCCATTTGCTCAAGAAGATTAGGAATAACTACCACTCAAAAAGTGTAAAAATCTCATTCAGATTTACAGACAGTGCTTCATTCCAATTATTGTCTCCAAACACTGTGCAACAAAATATTAGGTTATGGGTCCCAATATTTTTGTTTGTGTCATTTTTAATTGTTTTACTATTTTAAGTAATATATTGTAATGCATGGTTACATCTAGATCTGGTTTATTCCAGAGCCATATATAGAGAGAGTATGGTCAACTAGGGAATCGAGTTTTCTGAGCTATCCTGTTATGCGATTGGTTCCGAGGCGGTCACGTGTTTCTTGGACTCAATGTTGGAGCCTAATATTCAGGTGATTCCCATTGACATAGTGCAGGGAATAGTGGAAATATGTTATAAATTATTTAAAAAATGACATAAATCACTGAAAAAATTTCCAACTGTTGCGCGTTTGGCTGCAATGATAGACCGGGAAGCGGGTAAAAAAATCAATAAGTTCCGCCGTGAACCAGAAAAGTGAAAAGTGTGGGAGCTCTATCTGAAATTAATGTTTTCTTAGGCTACAATATGGGAAGGGTTTATCGATGTCTGTTAATAATAATAGCCTAACAATGTAGTACATTACATTGCAGCACCAGTTACAGTCTTTGTCATCGAGTAAGTTTAACTTGTCCTCAGCGATGGATGAATTACGAAAGTTTACGTCAGGACTCGGGAGACTGAAGAGAAAAAGGTAAACACTGCTCAGAGACTTATTAGGCGACGTGGTCACTAGATACAATGAGCATTTTTAGAGGCCCATTCACAATATAGAAGGTAAATATGCACTGGAGTATTTCCGTAAAGGCCTTTTACATATTGACAAATGTTGATAATAACATGTATGTGCCTGTTTATAGTGAAAATAAGCGATTTATTTCAAGATAGCATATTCGCCCCATAGGGTTACACTGTAGAGTCATCTGACGTTGGTCTCCAATATGGTGCCCATGATTGGAGTTGTCCAAACTCTCTATATATAAGGCTCTGGATTATTCTACAGCCTACAGCAATAAAGCAATTGGGAAAGGGGGTGATTAAATGTAGCCTGGCTCCGCCCTCCTACATACTTCATTTTCCTTCAGTACTACGTTTGGGTTTGCGGCATGTTCTAGACTCTCTGTACAAATGAAATGTACATACGAGAGTCTGGTAGGACCAGGCTAGATTAAATGTACAGTCGTGGAGAAAAGTTTTGAGAATGGGACAAATACTGATTTTCACAAAGTGTCCTGCCAGTCTGCTCAGTGTTGATGATGGCAATTTGCATATACTCCAGAATGTCATGAAGAGTGATCAGATGAATGGCAGAAAATCATGAAAATCATGTGATGTTGGAACCTAGTTTTTTACATAGGGATTTGAAATGGGAAGGTCAGATTAAAAAGTAAAAATGCTCCAGTACCCCTACCATCCCACAGTCATTAATATACCCTCCAGACCTAAGTCTTATCCCTTCCCACCCTTACAATAGTCTGGCTGGTGTCACCCCTCTCTCTATTCAACACCTCCCATATGTCTCGAATTCCCCAACTTTGGAGAATCAAGGGAGACAGGTGAACTTCATTGAGCAGTGTGACAACTTCCTCCATGTGAGACACCTCGGGGATGCAGAGTTGATGGGAACCCTAGCTGCGGTCTTAAAGGGGCCAGCACACAGCTGGTGGCAGGCTGAAAAGAAAGACATTCACAACAGGCTTACTTTTAAAGAGGCTTTCCAATCTGCTTTTTACCAACTGATTACCTAGCTGAAGTAGAGAAGAACAAGCACCTTCCCAATATCTTTGTGATTTTGACTATGATTTTAGAGGGCTCTGTCTCAAATGGAAGCCAAATATATTGGAGAAAGACCTGGTGAGAGTCTGTCCTGTATACTTTGTGCACACACACACACGCACACGCACACACACACACAACAAGCCCTACACAACAGGGCCTATAGTTATAATCTTACTTTAAATGCCAGGGAGGATTTTAAGACATCAGCTTATGACACATTTTTTTGTAGAGTTTTGCAACAGGCGTCTTTGTTGTTGTGAATTATTGGTATGGAAAAAAGACAGTGATGGCGTGTTATTATTTTTTTAATGAAATGAGGATGCAATAGTGATCAAGTAACATTAAGTGTCATGCACTTTAGCACAGCATTGAAAGAACCGGCTAAGAGAGTTAGCATAATATCAGAGTATGGAATCAGATTTGTGCCAATAATATCAAACAAAACTTTTTGAATATCAAACAAAAATCACTAACTCAATCAAAAAAAATCATCTCAAAAGCAAAACTTAAATCTTGCAAACAAAATATTTTTGTAGTTGTAAACTATTGGTCTTTTATTTGTTTGATAACTTGTAATATTGTTTACAGTTCCTACTAATTCTTTCACAATGATTAGTCTTTTGCTCTCTCTATCACGTTTGCAGTTTCGCTCCCAGCTTTTTCGTTTACGCTTCCAAACTTTTTGATTGCAATTCTTGCACAAACCTCTCGCGGGGGTGGGCCTTACAAGGGTGCATCCCCATTGGCTAAAGAGATTTTAAGCTATAGTTCCATGCCCCGGAAGTTGCTACGTGCCTTCATCGACGCAGCGGCCGGACCTCGAAATTATTAATTTAATACTTACCTCACCGCTGTGTACAATTTGTTTTGCTGAGGTCATGTAAAAAAAATCGTATAAGTACTACAGACATTGTTTCCAACTTTGTTGTTTGCACATTTGACGCAAAATGTCCTCAAAACCCTTACTTTTTTAAACCGGCAAATAAG
>JACXGM010004734.1:7184-37150 GCA_016801145.1 Umbra pygmaea
GATAGATAGATAGATAGATAGATAGATAGATAGATAGATAGATAGATAGATAGATAGATAGATAGATAGATAGATAGATAGATAGATAGATAGATAGATAGATAGATAGATAGATAGATAGATAGATAGATAGATAGATAGATAGTGAGTGGGTGGGTGGGTGGGTGGGTGGGTGGAGTGTAAGAGTGAGTTATTGAGTGAGTGGGTGGTGAGTGAGAGAAAGGACAGTCGGAACATCAACAAATATAGTTGTTTTATCATTAATATTCTACCACATGTTTTTATTTTATTTTTATGGGGGAGGGGTAGACATAGACCCTGACCCGCCAGACGTAGCACATGGTCATTAAAACGTGACAAATGACATCTGTCCAACAACAACACAGCTTGCATTGTCTGGGAAGTGATTAACTATAACAATTATTCCCGAAAAAAAATATACTAAGAAAAAATGCCGCCGCACATTTAGGCAGATATAAACTTTATTTTCATATATTATAAAAGTGACATGGAGATGTTGTTCAAAACGTCTTAGTATTCTAGGCTATTACCATAGATTGTATAATTTGTCAAACCGGATGCTCACCCTGTGGCTATTACTCAATAGGAGTTCCCTTCACGCAGCCTTTACAGTCCCGCATTGAAAATAGTAGCCTTCTGTAATCCGCTCGCTTCCAGGACATCATCTCGAGCTATAGGCAATGACGCACTTTACGTTTTCCGTTATTTTTAATGAATAGCCTACTAGGGCACTGTCGTTAGGATGCATACTGATTTTGTAGTTTGGGGATATTAATATGACTGTGACACACATACATAAATAACTAGGCTACGGTGAAATCAAGTCGCATATCATCAGTTTAAGTTAAAAAACATTGTAAATCCAAAGCCTACTTTAAAAAAATAATACTAGGCTAAAATAAACGCATCCTTACACATGGAAGACAAATTTAAAACTTAAAAATCTTAGTGATGTCAATTAAATGAGTGTTGATAACTGTAGCTACTACTCCGCGTACCTGGTTATAGTCACTTAAGAAAAAATATCAATCAATTCGATGCTACGAACGAATAAAAAGTTGGGCAGAGTCCTACCTGATTACCGCTGTATCACCTTGGCGGATAGTGATGTTGTCTCGCTGCATATCCACACTTCGGACGGGGAACCCTGTAGGAATAAGACACAGGAGTCTGAAAAAAGAAGCTTGCAATTGCCTCCAACACGGTCTCCTCCCGACCAGCATTTCGAAACACGCGCAGCAGTAGATCCAAGAGAAAGTGAATGTACTTCTAAAAAGAGATTTAAGTCGCTCTCCGACACTTGGCAATATCCTTTCCCACGACACAGTGTGACCAACGAGTTCTAAGATTTTGAGGAAAATAAATACGAGTTGAATTTACTAAGACTGGCTTGGAGGAAAACATGTACTCCGTAAGCCCTCTCTGCAAGAGCTTTATGTAATTCCACTGCGCGTTCTGCTCCCGCGTAAAGACAGCGATGGACAGGCAGCGGAGTTCTTTAGAGGTGGGGAAATTCAGTCCTCTCCATTCACCAGCAGCGCCTCTCACTCCAGCGCTCGCTCTACCCGATTACCCCACCCCCGCTTACATCGCACGGTACTGCTACCCCCTTCACGAGAGCCTGATGCTTCCTTATTGGTTGTCACGACAACAGCACCATCACACGTCCCTTTCTGAACACAACTGCGGTCGGCTGCTAAAGCGATGGGAGTCATTGGCTGTGTCGAAGTAAAAGATTTGCTTGCTCATGGTGCACTGTTAATAGACTACATGCGAGCATGGCCATGACATGATTAAAGGAAGCAAAATATAAACGTGTTTGAGTCATGTGTATGGGCAGGTCATTTGTGTCGGAGAGCCGGCCCTACCTATTAGGGGCCCTAGGCTGCCGTTGTTGTTGCCCTTCCCCAAACTCAAGGAAAAAGTTCATTTTTTACACAACATAATCCATGTATATCTGCAGTCTATACACACCAATGCAGCCAAGATAAAAGTATGCCATCTTTTAAATACATTTTGTGCATTTTTTCATTTTTCCGTAGGGGAGAGGAAAACATTTTTTCATACTTGCACAAGATTTCCTGCAGTTACTATGTTGTTTAATTTCTTTTTAATAGAGACCCAGGTCATTATTATTCTTATTTTTTACATTTTAGCCACGAGAGACTAACAATAAGTACAAGGACATCCACGTGGAGCAACTTAAGTGCCTTGCTCAAGGACACACCAACATTTTATTTATTCTCCTGTAATTTGTGTAATTCATGAGTAACTTTATGTCATCCTGCACAGGGATGGACTGGGAAAAAATTCGGCCCGGGACTTTTGATGGAGCGGCCGGCGGTGGGGGTGGGTGGCGCGCGCGTGTGCGCGTGCGCTGTATCTGTCGCTCCCCGCGTTCGGCAATCATTCACTCTGTGTTTCTCCTCATTTGAATACAGAGGAACTCTCTCTCGATTTGACGGCCGGGCCAGAGCGCAGTTTTGCGGATGCAACAGCCTGTCCATTTTAGCCTACTTTCACTTGTTTAAATATGTCCGACCGGCCGTCAAAGTAAAATGTGACGGCCCGTTTGGTCCGGAATGGACCGGCCGTTCGGGAAAACTCCCGATCCTCCCTATTGCCAGTCCGCCCCTGATCTTGCACCTTCTTCACTTTATCTTGACCAGGTCACCGTTTCAAATAAGACATTTTTCTCAACATGCCCACCTGGTTAAATAAAGTTTAAATAATAGAAAAAAAAGAAATTGGCACAATCGAACGAACAACCTTTTAATTAAAAAAAGGTGGACTCTCTAACCACTGATCCAAATGACACCTCAATTTTAAAGTATAATGTCAATGTATGTATAAATATATTATTGTATGATTTCTGGGGGGAGTTTTTTCATTTATTATTTTTTATTAACAGATCAGGAAGAAGCAGAAGACAGGGAAACAGGTAGGGGGAGACAGCAAGGAAGAGCACAGACAGTCGCCCGACCCAGGGCTCAGACCCCTGTCGCCAGAGGCCATGTGTAGAGAAGAGATGGGAGCTTAGACCGCTACACCAACTCCAGCACAAGTACATTTATATCTAAGATGACTGTAGTATATAGGTGTACATGTTCATGAATTCGATAAATATCTTGGTTAGAAAATCCCAGCTATTGTACGACACATCCACAATACTTCAGACCGTCTAGACTGGCTGAATGCAGTAAAGGCTAAGCACAATTTTATCTTAACACAACTTCACATTTTTCATCTGGTTGCTTACCCTGAAAGTCTATATGCCAAGAGAAGCTTTAGTCCATGGATTAGGTTTCTCTTTTTAAAAAGCAATTAAAAAGGTGAAGTATAGTTTTAAGATGAATATAGTTTATAAATGAATATTAATCATATTTCACAGTACTGCTTCATGAGAGACCATCGAACCTAAAGTAAATATAATAATCATAATATTAGAAATTATTCTTTGACTGAAATGTACTAGTACTGTATATGCCTATAGCCTTTTTTTAAGATAACATTGCATCTGTGGCTATATTTTGTTAAATGATACATGAAGACAGTTTCAGACAGATACAGCCTACTGTATAGTTTCAGACAGATTACTGTTTAGTTATTAATTGTCTGTATCTTTGTTTCTGTCAGCACATCAAGGATGGATAGAGCCACTTAAAACAAACGAGCCGATGGTAAAGCTGATAATTGTTTACAGGGTCGTGCCCAATCTGTCATCTTTAAACTGCGTCTAGTCACATTGGCATTGGGTTTGACATGGACGGTAATTATCTTCACTTTGGTTGACAGTAGAGCCAAGGGGCCAAGGTTACAAGGACATTTATTCAACTTCATCAGAAATGTAAATGTGGTATCCAAGCAGTTTTACATTTTTTTTAGATCTTGCCAATCAGATTTAATAGACTGTTTCTTAATGTGTAATCATGCCAGTGCTTAATGAGTTGCAAAGTGAAATCAGACAGTTTATTTAAGCAATAAGGCACAAGTGTGTGGTGTATGGGGAATACCAAGGTTTAGAGCTATTAGGCACGATGCAATGTGGAGTGCTTGAACACAGCGCTTAGCATAACCTCCAGATGTCTTATTGCTAAACCAATTACAAATTCAGTGACCGCAATAAAAAGTGATGTCATATCCGTGGTAGCCTATATGGTCTAATATACCAGGGCTATTAGAAAATTAGCCTTCAGCGTTAAAATGAACTGTTTTAATAATGCACATTAGATCCTAATGGGCCAAACAAGTGAAAAGCATCAGCATCCATCTAATCATTTGATGTGTGTTTACAGCCCAAAGATTTTTTTGTTTTTTCATAATCATAATAAAATCCTTTGTTTACTGCAAGTGTTGCCTACAGGAACACTCTATGGTTTCAACAAATTGTAAAAAAGATGGCACTTAGAAAACAATTGGTTTCACATTTAAATGATCATCACCAGCCAGCAGAAAGGCAGCTTTAATGTGAGATTAGCCTGGAATCTGTGATAGATTGAAGGGATTTATGAACATAATTAATATTGGAGAGTTTATGGAAGTGCTAATATTAAAATATTAGAGAATACAAAAATGCTTTCCACGTTTGGTGCTCCTCAAGCACCTTAGAGCAACATGTCAAACTCTACAGATCATTATAAGAAGCTATGCAGCAATGCCACCTACTTCAGAGGAAAAATAGTTTCAAATATGTATCATTTCTCAACCCTGAATTCTCTCAAAAAGTTTTATGCCTGCTCCTCAACATTGTGATATCCAATTATAACGTAGAGCCTGTCTCATCACCACAACTGCCATCGCACTCACAAGCGTTGTAGGAGGTGCATCCAGCCACTCTGCTTCCCCTTTACGCTGAACACCCAACCTGGAGGTCAGTCCGATTAGGGCAAGTGAGGACACACCAGACAGATGACCTCAGTAAGGCACTTGCATGTGCCTGAGAGCGCTCTAGAGCTCTAAGTGTCAAGGAGCCAGGGAGTCATGCAGCTCGAAGGAGCCAGGGAGTCATGCAGCTCCAAGGAGCCAGGGAGTCATGCAGCTCCAAGCCAATCACATTTCAGCCAGTGGGGACATTTAAGGCGTGAAACTACATCTGGTAGACACCTCTGAAACAGCAGTGATTTCCGACGTGGATAGGCTTATATGGTCTGTTTTCGTGGACTGTTTAGTATGCTTTTACTTCATCCTAAAGTTACTGCTCAGTGTTCCTAGATCTTTATAATATGACCTATTTCTTTCTGTATTTTTATTTTCTTTGTTTTGTTTCTCCTGTGTTTATGTATTTAGTTCTATAAAATAAATAATGAAATAACCACCAAGTATACCTCTTTTATTTTATTTCTGCTTATGAGTTCAACAAAAAAAATGTTTAAAGGGAACTTGACCTACTTACTGTACAATATGAAGGGAATAGTTTTCCTTCCAAACCTGGTGATTAGGTATGTTAAGAAGTAAAGCTATTCTGTGATTGAAGGGTGTGGGTATACCCCAAACTAAAAATGATAAGGCTCTATAATTTTGCTCTTGATGTCAGTAGACCAATGATTGGCTTGCTGATCATGCTGTAGATATCACTCTTCTGAGCCTTATTTTAACAATGTATTAGAAGAGGTGGATTTTTTAAAATAATGTTGTCTACAGTTTTGGATTGGTCACTCATATGAATATGGTAACTAAACATCATAATGTTGATGAGTACTAGGAACATTTCAAAGAGAGTGTTACATCGAGCAGTCATTAAGATGAAGCACTCTTTTTGTCTATTTGCACAGTTTTTGCCTGTTCACTGTTTAAAATATTGAATGATCTTTCTACTGTTTTTTTTTTTTACCTTTGTTACTCCTAAATGTATGCATTCTCTGTAAGTTGCTCTGGAGAAGTGTCTGCCATATAATTAAAATATAAATGTAAAATTAATATTAACATTTCACTTCCATGTTGTAGCTTTGTAATTCTTTGTCATAGCTAAATAGGATATATAAACCACACCAAAGCAAGTACTGAAATACATGGATAAATCAAAAACCAGAACTGGTTTGGTTTGTTCAAATGTAATTTGATTACACGTATGACAGTAGTTACCTGTCCAAAACTTCATTTAAAAATGAATTTTTTGGATTACCCAAATTCAGTAATGTAATTTGTCAACTTTCAGTTGATTTGTGAATAATATCCATTTAAGAATTTAAGACCCAATACTATAGGCCACTAGAAAGATCGATCAAGTTGTATGAAAAAGTTTGGCGTCTGTGGAAAAACATTGTTACATAGAAACAGACTTTCAGCTGACCTCTAAAAAAAGTAGAAAGTGAAACACGACCACATGTTCATGCAGGATTACAATGCATTTCCATTTTCCAGCCATTAAAAATATTGAACATGGCTTGTGCAATAGTTTGGGGATGCTGTCAGTAAGTAATTGCTAAAACATTCTTTGGCAGATAAAAATCTTTCCAAATGTATCATGTAGCCAGCTGAGTATTTGTTGTCTTAACTTTAGAATTTGTTCTGACTCTTCAAACTTAAAGAGATTATTGGGTTTCATTGCATGTGCATGTTTGAGATTTCCCCACAGATATTCTAAAAAATCAAGAGAGATGGCCATTGCAAAGCATTTGTCCTTCTTTTTTGTAAAAATTTCAGGTATGTTTTGAATGATTATCTTGCTGAAATGTCCAACCTCTTTCCAGCTTTAGTGTCATATATCTGTGGGTCATATGTATGTATTTATGGAAATACAGTTGAATCCATTAAGTGTTCCACCCTCATAATATTACCAGTTCAACTGCATGCCACAATACTCAGAATAATGGAACCACTTGCGCTTAAGAGTTTGAAAGGTATTCTTTTCTTGAAATGTAAAAAAATGCAACATTTTTTCTCGAAAACACACCTATGGTTTTAGCTAAACAGTTTAATTTTCCTTTCATCAGTTCAAAGCACATTGTTTCAAATCTATTCTGACATATATGTTTTTTAATACTTTAGACACGAGTTTGTGATGAAATTTTAGAAAAGATTTCCTTCTGACAACTATTTCATGCAGATCCTGTGAACAACTACTCCATTGACAGCTACACTTTTATGAAGGTATTTAGCAGTAACTGGTGGCTTCTGTCGTACAGACCTGACAATTATTCGGGCAGGTCTGTGTGGTATTAACTATTAACTTCCATGTTTTTGACATTTAAAATTGAGATCTGGAAGCATTGAAATAGTTTTTATAGCCTTCTCCTGTTTGGTGTATTCCTCAAACATCTACTAAGAGGAGCACATGGTTGTTAAAAACAAGCAGAACAACCATCACAGTCTGACAGATTAGAAGCTCTGGGATTTCTTTAGAGTAATATTTAACCACTGGAATTGACTTCACCTCACTAATTATTGACTAAAGCCCTGAAGGGTCATTTAGGGGAATATTCAGAAGTAGAACCTTTCGATGGGACTTAACAGGAATACAGTCATATGCAAAAGTATAGGCAAACCAGCCAATTTCCATAATTTTCAGTTATAAATACTTGGGTGTTTGGATTTAATTTTGATCTATCAAATAACTGAAGGACACAGTAATATTTCAGTAGTGAAATTAGTTTTATTGGATTAACAGAAAATGAAGCAATATGCATCAAAATGAAATTAGAAAGGTGCATAAATTTGGGCACCCTTGTCATTTTGTTGATTTGAATACCTGTAACTACCTATAACTGATTAACACACAATTGGTTTGGTGAGCTCATTAAGCCTTGAACTTCATAGACAGGTGCATCCAATCATGAGAAAAAGTATTTAAGGTGGCCAATTGCAAGTTGTTGATCTCTTTGACTCTCCTCTGAAGAGTGGCAACATGGGGGCCTCTAAACAAATCTCAAATGACCTGAAAACAAAGATTGTTCAACGTTATGGTTTAGGGGAAGGCTACAAAAGCTATCGCAGAGATTTAAGCTGTCAGTGTCCACTGTGAGGAACATAGTGAGGAAATCGAAGACCACAGGCACAGTTCTTGTTAAGGCCAGAAGTGCAGGCCAAGTAAAATATCGGAGAGGAAAAGGCGAAGGATGGTGAGAAGGGTCAAAAACAGCCCACAGACCACCTCCAAAGACCTACAACATCATCTTGCTGCAGATGATGTCACTGTGCATCCTTCAACAATTCAGTGCACTTTGCACAAGGAGAAGCTGTATGGGAGAGTGATGCAGAAGAAGCCTTTTCTGCACACGCGCCACCAACAGAGTCTGCAAATGTGCATTTGGACAAGCCAGCTTAATTTTAGAAGAAGGTGCTGTGGACTGATGAAACAAAGATGGAGTTATCTGGTCATAACAAGGGGCATTATACATGTCGGCAAAAGAATACAACGTTCCAAGACAAACACTTGCTACCCACAGTAAAATTTGGTTGGTGGTTCCATCATGCTGTAAGGCTGTGTGGCCAGTGCCGGTACTGGGAACCTTCCTAAAGTTGAGGGTCACATGGATTCCACTCAATATCAGCAGATACTTAAGAATAATTTAGAGGAATCAGTCACAAAGTTGAAGTTACACCGGTGCTGGATATTTCAACAAGACAACAACCCAAAACACTGCTCAAAATCTACTCTGGCATTTATGCAAAAGAACAAGTACAATGTTCTGGAATGGCCATCCCAGTCCCCAGACCTGAATTGATTGATTGATTTTGACTGATTTTATTTGACCACTTAAATATAAAATATGAAACAGTACTCTGTGTCATACATTAAAATACATAAATAGTCAGGGATGACACAATAAAGCACGAAGACTTATTTCCATTGTGATCCCTAATGAACATCATTGAAAATCTATGGGGTGATTTGAATTGGGCTGTTCATGCTCAGCAACCATCAAACCTAACTGAACTGGAGATGTTTTACAAAGAGGAATGGTCCAAAATACCTTCATCCAGAGTCCAGACACTCATTACAGGCTATAGGAAGTATCTAGAGGCTGTCATTTCTGCGAAAGGGGGCTCAACTAAATATGGATGTGATATTTTTGTTGGGGTGCCCAGATTTATGCACCTGTCTAATTTTGTTTTGATGCATATTGCACATTTTCTGTTCATCCAATAAACCTAATTTCACTACTGAAATATTACTGTCTTTCAGTTATTTGATAGATCAAAATGAAATTGCTGATCTAAACATTCAAATATTTAGAAATGAAAATCATGGAAATTGTCAGGGGTGCCTAAACATTTGCATACAACTGTTTCTGGGAATCAAGGGGAATATATGGGAATTAACAGGGAATATATGAGAAATATAGGAAATATATGCAAATTAATATTAATACCATTTAATTGTAGATTGTTTTTTTTGGTGAGACAACCTGGAATTCAATTGAATTGAGGATAGTTTAACCATAATATTCCATAATACTTAGAATTGCCTAATGTATTCCACAATAATGTTCATTTTCTGATGACTTTAAAGAAAAGAAATCCAAATATTCTCAGGCTTAACTTCCCAAGGAAGATTTCTGGGAAGATTCAGAAGATTTACCAGAGTTTCCAACCCTTTGCAAACCTAGCTATAAATCTCTAGTGGCATCAATCTATGATTTGTGGAAATATGAAATTAGGTGGAGAAAACTTAAACTTTCTTTAATGCTAAACTGTATGTCATTGAGATAACATAGTAGAGTAATTTAAACAAACTCATTTCTAAATGCAAAAGAAATAAAGTGTCTAATTTCAAATGTTATATTTTTTGCTGGTAACACAACTGATTACAGTTATAAAAATAATTTCTTCCAGATTTCTTGTTAACTAACAGCAATTCCACTTTACAACCAATCTCATCAACATAAATATAGGTCCTGTTCATCCATAACCAAGCCTGAATAGAGCCAACAAATGGCACTGGATAGGTTCACCTTTCACCTGTCCAGCCAATAGGATAAGAGACCACACCCCCCTCCTCAGATGGATCACTCAACTGCTCCACTCATATGGTGCCTCTAAACAAAATACTTCTGAGAGAGCGATGAACATGCCACATGGCTGCTCTAAGCCTAGTGGTACCAGAGAGGTAGTAAAACACTGGACAGCCCTGCTTTATGTCGGGAACTACATGATCGAATAAGGAAAGGACATCGGGAATAGGGCATAAATGATAAATTACATAGTAAATTAGAGAGCTAGTGAATGTTGTAGTTACAAGTCCAAAAGACTGAACAGCATAGATTCAAAGGCCTTTGAGAGATTAGGGAAATAATCCCTTCCGTAACACAGCTCTCATGCGGATATATTCATGTTTATTCCGACTGCAGAAAGCACTGTGGAGATTCATCATACTGTCCCTGTTGGAACAATGTTGTCACTTCACATGATGTGACTCAATAAAGTATTGATCCTCCATCTTTGAACAAATTGCCATGCACAGGCGTTTATTCTAGGCCGAGCACACAGTAAAATGCGTTGAGAGAATAGAGACTGTGATATTTAACCGCTACCTGAGATTAGGTGCAACAGTGTGTATTTTTATTGAGCGCCATCTGTGGCCAGCCAAGGTGAATTTCTGTTATCCCGTCATCCAGCAAAACCCCTTTTGAAAATGGAAAAGTGGACAGACAAAAAACATTGGAGAAGCAATTTTAGGTTCAAAGGTTAGTCATTATCAAAGTCTACAAGGCTGGATCCAACACAAACCAAGAAGTGTAAACTATTTCTTTAAAACAAATAATTTTGTAAGAAACCTTAACTCTATAGCTCAGAGATCACAGTATTATCTAACTTACAATGGCTCTGAGATCACAGCATTATCTAACTAACTATGGCTCTGAGATTACAGTATTATCTAACTTACAATGGCTCTGAGATCACAGTATTATCTAACTTAATATGACTCTGAGATCACAGCATTATCTAACTTACTATGGCTCTGAGATCACAATATTATCTAACTTACAATGGCTCTGAGATCACAGTATTATCTAACTTACAATAGCTTTGAAATCACAGAAATCTACCTTACTACTGTATGGGCGGTCTGTGTGGCATAGTGGGCTAAGTCGCTGCATTGCTGGACAATCTATGCCATGATAGTCAGTGGTTCAAGCCTGACTACGGGTTTTCTGACTTTACCAGGGAACCTCCATGAGGCAGATTAAATTGGCATAGCGATAAACAGATTATCTATTCTGCCACGTCGCTCTCCCTTGTTTCCAGATTGGACTCACAGTGCGACTCGCAGCGCAAAAAGAATCGGCAGCTAGGGAGACGTGGTTGGATGAACCATGTGCGCAGACCTCGCCATCCCCCAGATTTGGGCAGGGAGTTGCGGAGCTGACGACAAGGCAGGATTAGAGGGAATTGGGAGAAAAAAAGAAAAAACGGGAAAAATCACAAAAAAATAAAACTAAAAATTAAGGTAAATATAAGGCTTCCATATTGGATGAGCAGTGCAAAAATAATTGGCGGCTCGGCGACATGTGGTTGGATGTGGGTGTAGGCCCCTCGCCATTTTGCATCTGTCAAAGGAGATGCAAAGGGTCAGTAAGAATTGGGAGGGGAGAAAAGTGGAGAAAAAAAAACTAATAAAAAACGACCTTACTGTGTCACATCTGTTCCAGTGCCCCCTGGTTGTCAGTGCCTAGTACTCCATAATAATAGGACTCCCTCTCACTCCACTCTATCCTAATGACAGTATTACGCACACCTGTGTGCTAGGCGCACCTGTTTCTGTTTGAGCATTTACTGTGTATATAAGAACTGTTGGATGGAGGGTACTTTGTCGGGTATTGCCACTGTATGTTACTCTGTGATTTGTTCTTTCTAAGTTTTGCCTTACTAAGATATAGATGTTTCCTAGCTACTCATCTTGAGTAGCTAGGCCTTCGCAGCTCTACCTTGACCACTGTATCTGGTACCACCGCAGGTTTAAATCTATCCCTTCCAGAATGCTATGATGGCCATCCAGACTGGTGTCGCAGCTTTTTACTCCAATGTGACTTAATTTTGTGCACCGGACGATAGCTAACAACCCAGGCAGAGCTAAGGTGGCTGCCATCATATCCGTTCTTACTGGAAGAGCCCTACAATGGGCTACTGCCGTATGTGAGAAGGCAGGTCCTGAGGTAGACGGTTATGATGAGATAACTGCCTCATTCTGTTTGACAACCCATCAGCCGGAAAGGAGAGTGGTGAGCGACTGCTCCGTCTCAAACAAGGTAGTCGCCCTGCCGCCGAATATGCTCTGGAATTCCGTACGCTGGCCTCTGTGAGTGGGTGGAATGATTCTGCCCTGATAGCCCAGTTTAGGAATGGGCTGAGGGAGGAAGTTTAGATTGAGCTCGCTTGAAGGGATAAAGATGCCAACCTCAATCAGCTTATCAAAATGTCTGTTCGACTAGATGGGTTATCGAGAGCAAGATGGGCTCACTTCCTTCACACGCTACCTTCACCACCTGAGACCAAATGAGAGGAACCTATGGAGATGGACTCAATGCATCCTACACCAGCAGAACGACAGTGACGTCTAGGCCAGGGGCTGTGTCTGTAGTTTGGTGAAAAGGGCTCAGTGTCCAAACACTCGAGGGGCTCCCCGCCGGCCGAGGAATACACCCCACACCAGATTACAGGTAGGAGAGACTATTCCTGGTACTTCCTCAACTAAACACCAGATTACAGGTAGGAAAGACTATTCCTGGTACTTCCTCAACTAAACACCAGATTACAGGTAGGAGAGACTATTCCTGGTACTTCCTCAACTAAACACCAGATTACAGGTAGGAGAGACTATTCCTGGTACTTCCTCAACTAAACACCCGATTACAGGTAGGAGAGACTATTCCTGGTACTTCCTCAACTAAACCCCAGATTACAGGTAGGAGAGACTATTCCTGGTACTGCCTCAACTAAATACCCGATTACAGGTAGGAGAGACTATTCCTGGTATTTCCTCAACTAAACACCAGATTACAGGTAGGAGAGACTATTCCTGGTACTTCCTCAACTAAACACCAGATTACAGGTAGGAGAGACTATTCCTGGTACTTCCTCAACTAAACACCAGATTACAGGTAGGAGAGACTATTCCTGGTACTTCCTCAACTAAACACTTTCTGTCTGTCGATGTGGTGTTAACCCTACCATGTCCCGCTCCCCACCCATATAGACTCAGGAGTGGCAGGACATTTTATTAACGAAGACTGGGTTAAGGTTCTGACGATTTCCGGGGTGCCGTTGTGGGCAGTAGATAGCCATCCTATATGCAGAGGGAGTATCACCCATAAAATCACACCATTGTCATTTGCCATTTGTACCAAACATGTAGAGCAGCTCACCTTCTTTGTTCTACAGGCTCCAGTGCAGCCTATGGTCTCAGGCATGCCCTGGTTAATTAGGCATAACCCTGTCATTTCCTGGTCAGAGAAGAGGATAGAAAGATGGTCCCCAGCATGTCAAAAGAGGTGCTTGTTGGTACCCTGATAACCCGTGCTATGCCTGTTTCTTTTCACCCAGAGTATCAGGATCTATCAGAGGCCTTCTCCAAGTTCGGTGCTACCTGTCTTCCTCCTCACAAACCACCTAAGGAATCACAAACAATTCCTTAGGCTGTGGAGCTGGCTGTGGTGCTGAATCCACCTGTTGTGGCTTTAAATCACTGGGAGTTTTGCTCCCTCAAAACTTGCGATATCTGTGGCATTGTGCTGTGTGATGAAACTGCACATTTTAGAGTGGCCTTTTATTGTTGCCAGCCTAACGCCAAAACTAGACCGGACGCGTCAGGTCACCTAAATGTCTCCGAAACGAGACCGAAACACATGTCGCAGATTTTGAACGCACAGAGATGAGCGAGACATGCTAACTTTATAATCCAATATAAATTCCCAAACAACCTTGATAATTATGAAACTACATAAAATTATTTTAAAATTTACACTGCACAGGCTGAAATGTGCATGATTGTATTTTAAGCTTTTAAAACACGAAAATGTAATTTGGAATTTGTTGATAGCCTAGTTTTAAATTAGTTGTTTACAATTAATCAAATAAGGTTACATGAACTATAGCCTTCATGCATTTCAGAAATCATGGTTTTATTAAATAAAGCCATTTTCCAGATAGGGTGACTAGGATACATAGATGTATAGAATGGTCCCCCAAATAAACTTCTCATTGGACATTTCATGATGAGGTGGCCAATCAGCTGCCCCATCCTACTATACATTGATATTGGAAATGGAAAGGTTCTAAGATAAAGAACCACTTTGCTTAATGTTGACATGCTGTCGTCACACTCCCAGTGCAGCACCCCAAAAACCATGGTGCTATGACGGTTTGCTGTTGTGACGTGTCCGGTTTAGTTTCGGCATAAGGCATACCTGTGCAATAATCATGGTGTCTAATCAGGATCTTGATTTGCCACACCTGTGAGGTGGATGGATTATCTCGGCAAAGGAGAAGTGCTCACTAACACAGATTTAGACAGATTTGTGAACAATATTTGAGGGAAATAGGCCTTTTGTGTACATAGAAAGTCTTAGATCTTTGAGTTCAGCTCATGATAAATGGGGGCAAAAACAAAATTGTTGTGTTTATATTTTTATTCAGTGTATGTCCCTGAGATCACAAAATTATCTAACATACAAAATCTCTGAGATCACAGTATTATCTAAATTACTATGTCTCTGAGATCACAGTATTATCTAACTTACTATGGCTCTGAGATCACAGTATTATCTAACTTACTATGGCTCTGAGATCACAGCATTATCTAACAAACCTTGGCTGTGAGATGATTATCTAATTTGGACACTATGGCCAGTGTCAAAAAGGGAAAAGAGAATGTTCATAAACATGCCAAAATACAGTGTGTGTTCAGATTTATTCAATTCTCTTTGTGGATAAAAAAATAAATAATTGGTAGATGCATAATTCACCTTGACATTTCCGTCAGACCAGAGCTTCTGGCAGCAAATTGCATGATATGCAGGAAAAAGGATACAGCAACCGCACTCAGCAATATCAGAGGACAGGAGCAACACAATAAATAGCACCATGGTCCGATGAGCCATGTGTAAGCATAACCCAAGCTGGCAGCAAAGACAATAGGAAACCATGGGCACAGCGAGTGGCAATACAGAACACAGAGTGGATAGGCTACAACCAGTGATTTGATGTGATTTATACTTGATCAACTGTCGTAGAACCACAGGAGTTCTAGGGAAATATGGACAAAATACTGTATTGGGCTATGAAGTAGAACTCTGTTAAAGGAAACCTCTTGCTGTCATCATATAGTCCAGTGGGTCATCTTGAACTGACTATGGTGCAGATGTTGTCATACCTGATAATAATCAAAACACATGCAGAGTAAGTATGGTTTATATTCTAGCTGTGTAGATTGATTAAATGACGTGCCAGATAAACAAACACAGGACTGAAGTGAGCACAATAATCACAGGCAATTTACTGTATGTTTACATCAGCATGACGAGTAGCCTGGACATCCATTAACCACACAAAAATACACGAGTCAACCGAAAAAGTATGATGAAATGTCCTGTAAATACATCCCAACTGCAAACGCGTCTGTATTGTAATAATGTTGTGCGTTATTGTCCTGTAAATGCAACTGACAAATTAAAGTTTGAAGAGCCTATTTTTGTGTGTGAGTGTGTTACATCTGCTGACTGCCGTATTGAGACATCAATGATCAATGGACCTCCGTTTACGTAATGCACGTGTCCAAGGCTGGCCGCAGTGCCATCAGAGACCTGTTAACCACTACATATGGGACCTACTGCAGGGCAAGGTTCAAGGGTTATGAATGGCTCAAAAGCCTAACAACATGCCTTTAATTGTCTGAGAAGAGAGATGGATTGCCAGATTGTTATCATTTTTCTCCGGAGGACTGTGTGACTCACTGCCATGTGGAATGTATTTTGCAGTGTTTACAGAACATATGGGATTAGGATCTACAGGTCTTCTCAGGGACGTCTCTGGGATGTTTGTTCAGCTTTTGTACTGGGGGTGTCTCTCTCTGGCAGTGTGTAACTAAACCTGCTGGCTCAAGGTTGGATCGACCACCATACTTGAATGTGATAGAAAGTTCTACAATCTGTATTCTTCATGTTATACTCTCATTTCAAATGTAGGCCTTCAAGTGTTTGTATTATAATTGTGTATTTTTTAATGTTATTGTTTGTGTTCATCCCAGGAAGTATAGCTGCTGCTTCTGGCAGTAGCTAATGCACATTCTATTGCAATCCTAAATGTTGGAAAATAGCTAAAATATGTCTGGCAAGCTGAAATGCCAGCAGCACATTCTAGCAATCCCACAAACATACATGTATGTAATATTACAAAATCCTGATAAAATGCTAAACAATATGGTGTAAGCATCTGTGCGTGAACTTTTTGGGTCCAATACATGAGACCAATGGATTCTTTTACAAGAGACTTGACTAAAATATGTGGCTTAGTTATCATGGTACTCCAACAAATATTTATCTTCACAGATGGAATAAACAACACATACCAAGTTGTTCAGTTGCTAGACACATTTATTTTCATACAGATTAACACAAAGCAAGAACATACTGTAACTGAAACGTTAATGCTACATCAATAAAAACACAGAGCTTAACACAAATATTTTTCTCCAAGAACCGAACACAAGAGTGCTCATATTATCCAGTGTAGAAAATAAATCTGCAACAAAAGATAATGGTCAGCGAGAATTCTTCTGAATTTTAGAATCCAAAACAAGGCAAACCAAGGCATTCTGTGATGTGTCTGCATTCTGATGAATATGTAATTGCTAGAAGAACTGCACATTCTCAGTTTCAGAAATGATAACCCAGGGTTCCCAATAAAAAAGGGCAAAGCTTGTTTCTTCCTACCTCACTGTTCAAACAATATATTCTGTGATTAAAGGGAATAAAAAGCATTGGTTATATCTCATTTTCAAATAGTGATCCTAAAATCAAACCCTGTGTTTGAGGAAGCTAATCTTGCAGCAAATCATTCTCAGGGTGTGACCATCTGTGTATAACCTTTATCAAAGTCTGAGCTCAATGTATTCCATTGGAGACGATCGCCTCACGTACCAGCAAAAACATCTCCATCTCATCCAATTTAATGTTCGCTGACCCTCTCGGTCATTTATTTGCCATTCATTTCACACCCTGGCTGTCCAGATGGAGCTGTACCACATAGAGCAATAGAAAACTATTCAACTGGAGACCAGATCACACAAGAAAAAAGCCAATGAATGCTGATGTGTCAACACATTTGGTGACACAACGTACAGTAAAGGTTTATTCAGAAAATCAAGGGCACAGCAATTGCAGTTTCAATGTGCACACTGGACGTTTACTATGCAATACATTCTAAACATATTTTCAAAGGTTTTATTTCATGACGTCTTTTGTGTAAAGGATTTGAACTGAAGGCTCCATTAAAATAAAGGAAGTGTCAAAATGTGATCAAGTGTCCCTTTTCGAAAAAAGAATTAAGCTTGCATCATTTTTATCTTTACATTTCATAAAAGTGTTTTGGCATAGTGAGATCTGTTGTTTTGAATTCAAGCTTCCATCTGCTAAAACAAAACGGGATATGCATGACTTTAAGGCAAATCTGTTTAACCACAAGCTAACTGTTCCACCGAAGCAGACCACTGAAGGTCGCAATGGGAAATTATATTGTTGTGGTTTAGATGGTTGATCGCCAAAAGGTCACTCTAGAGAATAAAGAAAATAAAATCCCATGTATATTTTAACTCAGGCCTAGTTCTAGCTTTTTCTCCAAATGAAAACTTTCTGTCAGGGATTTGCTGTTTGACATCCTGCTGCGTAGAGTCATGTATCAATCTTCATGTAGCCCCAGGCACATCTTTGGAATAAGGCTCTGATGCCTGCCTATGGGTCAATAATACAGTTCACAGCCAAGTGGAGGTTCTAGATGAGGGGCTACATCACACCTTAATACATTATTTTATAGATGAAAGTATTAATCATGCATAACCAGACAAAGGCACATTACAATGCAGGTTATGTGATATTTAAATGAGAAAAATTATGTACCATTATTCAGCTACTAAGTCACTCTTTTTAATGGCTGTAAACATTAGCATTAGGCTAATGCATTAATTAAACATGCTAGGTGACAAGCAAACCCTGTTACTGAAAGTCACGCAGAAGCACGTGGGTAGTTGCTGGTGTGTTGAGCCAAAGGGGATTTAACCCATGACTGGATGGTAAAGATTTGATTAACCACACATTCATTGGTTCTCTCGATATGATTTACTGGTCTGGGACCACAAATGCAGAGGTTTGTAAAGCCACGATCTGTAAGATTAATTCAAATAACCACAATTTTGTGAGCAACCATAAAAACAAAATCCAATAATGCAGCCAATAAATAACAGCAAACAACAACTGCACTTTCACATACACAAAAAACAGAGCATATCAACACACACACATTTCCAGTCTACAGCCTTCCTTACTGGCCAGTAGACTGCTACAGTGCCAGATGCATTATTCTCTCCCTATGAATGGATGACGTTCTTCGATAAAGAAACAAGTTCCTGGGGTCCTTGGAGCCATAACACCCACCCGCCCTTAGCTCTAATCAGCATTACTTCATTTCCTTACTAATTAGTAGCTATACTGTATAAAATACAGATCACTGATTAGGGCAGCCTTTGCCATCTTTTATTTCTTTAAAGCTGTGATTGATGTATTCCCTGTGTTAGTATCAAACCCATGACACAAACGCTAACATGGCAGTGCGATGGACTAATCGACAAAATCACTTCTGGGACATGTATTGTATATATGTCCTAATAGACCATAATGACATCACACATATTTCTGATAAATGCACAATGCCCTTTTACTGCATGTGCTAAAAAGAGGAAATTTTGTTAATTTGCTATTGAATAACATTATTATTCAGTGAAAAAGACAAAAGTGGAATGCACTAGTTTTTCCTCTGGTGACATTTGTGGTACGCTAGATCAGGACATCTGCGATTCTGGTATAGCAAAGTTCTTACTTTTTTATTTGCCATTACTTAACCAGACAATGACTAAAAAACTATTGTTATTTGCAGTAACCAACTGGGAAGCAATTAGGTTTTACGGTTCTGTTCACAGACACAATGTCAAAGCTGTCCCTTTCATAGTTTGAGAATTGAAACTGGAGCCTTATGTACATCAGTCAGGTGCCCTAAACACAAGGCCCCCTGCGACCCAGTCAATGCTAGGTCAGAGCATTATCTCCCATCAACACGCTTGCTACAGTATTTAATATGTTTACCTCATACTGATACAAGAATTTAGTATGTTAACCTCATACATGTACAGTTAGTATGTTAACCTCATACATGTACAGTATTTAATATGTTAACCTCATACTGATACGAGAATTTAGTATGTTAACCTCATACATGTACAGTATTTAATATGTTAACCTCATACTGATATGAGAATTCAGTATGTTAACCTCATACATGTACAGTATTTAATATGTTAACCTCATACTGATATGAGATGTAGAATGTTAACCTCATACTGATACGAGAATTTAGTATGTTAACCTCATACATGTACAATTGGTATGTTATCCTCATACATGTACAGTATTTAATATGTTAACTCCATACTGATATATGCATTCCATACAGATAAATGCATTTAGTATGTTAACCTCATACTGTTAATTTCATATTGTTAACCTAATTCTGTACACCCAGAAGTATACATGTTAAAATGTGAACAAAGTCCCATCACAGATACATTATTTTATGCTAATCCATCACAGCTACATTATGTTATGCTAATCCATCAAAGCTACAATATATTATGCTAACCTATCACAGCTACATTATATTATGCTAATCCATCACAATTACATTGTGTTATGCTAATCCATTACAGCTACATTATGTTATGCTAATCCATCACAACTACATTGTTTTATGCTAAACCATCGCAGTTACATTATTTTATTGTAATCTATCATAGCTATATTATGTTATGCTAATCGATTCACAGCTACATTATGTTATGCTAAATCATCACAGCTATATTATATTATGCTAACCCATCACAGCTACATTATATTATGCTAATCCATCACAAATATATTGTGTTATGCTAATCCATCACAGCTACATTATATTATGCTAATCCATCACAACTACATTGTTTTATGCTAAACCATCGCAGTTACATTATTTTATTCTAATCTATCACAGCTATATTATGTTATGATACATTATAGCTACATTATATTAAAATAATCTACCACAGCTACATTAAATTATACTAATCCATCTCAGATATATTATGTTACACTAATCCATCTCAGCTATATTATGTTATACTAATCAATCACAGCTACATTATATTATGCAAATCAATCACAGTTACATTGTGTTATGCTAATCTGTCATTATGTTGTGCTAATCCATCACAGCTACATTATGTTAAAGTAATCCATCACAGCTACATTATATTGTGCTACTCTTTCACAGCTACAATATGTTATGCTAAACTATCACAACTACATTATGTTATACTAATTCATCTCAGCTACATTATGTCATGCTAATCTATGATTATGTTATGCTAATCCATCACAGCTACATTATGTTATGCTAATCAATCACAGCTACACTGTGTTATACTAAACTATAACAGCTAGATTATGTTAAACTAATTCCATAGTTTGTTTACACCTTGTTTACACTAGGATGGGCTGGATGATTACCTGTTCCTTGACGACAGCGCTAATACCCCTGGCTGCCCTCAGCAAATAGATGTGTCTGTACCCAGCTAAAGAGCAAAACTTTGGTTTGGACGCTGCTGCCTGCTGGAAATGGACCAGTCCACAACAGGAGGTAAAGACGGAAGGTCAGAATGTAGTGGAGGTGACCTATAATCCATCACTGTGTTGTTACGCAGGCCTTCTGCATAACGACCCAGAGCAGACACCAAGCAGCCACGCGCCAGTGGTGCGTCCTGGGGTTCTCAGAGCACACAGAACACCTCCTCCATCTGCTGCGCTGTAGCAGCACCGCATGAAGCCAGCCAAGGGCACAGACGCTCTGGTTTGCTATCATTATTATTTCACCGCCCTTACAGCTAGCACTCTGCACTCTGGAATGGGTTGCCTCTCTTCCGGCTCGCAGCATAACTGGGGTGTAGCTGTCTTGTGGAACAATTCGCCATGTCCTACAAAATGTTTTCCTCACCCAGCTATGCATCTGTGAGCGTCTCAGACCTTCTGCCTCAACAGCAGAGGCCTGACATCCACATATCTCATGAGCCAAAAGCAGCAGTCCAACAGAGTCCGTCACGCATGCAGGCCCCGTCCATTCACATTCACACTCAATCACCGCCTCAGAAACAGCAGTCCCAGATCAACTCTCTATTCTAAAAGTAATAATGTCAGTTTTCAGAGAGAAATGTGTTGAGCAACTGCAGTTTTCTGTCTTACACAATCACAGGCTCTTGGGTCTGTAACAACTAGGGTTTAACCCACCTTGTCATTAACACACTAACTGGATTTGCCTACATTCACTGTCGACTAAAACCATGTTTCTGTCTGATCATCGTGCTACCTCAAATGGCTTCCATTAACATAGCTTGACAACATCAATCTCGTTGTTAAATGTTATGATTACCTAGCAGAGAGGAGCATGGGATTTGTGGTCTCCTGTGTATCGTCTAGCGACCCAGATACACAGGCGGTGGTGGCATAGAAAAGAAAAGAATGCTACTGTTGTAAGTTGCCTACAGGACAAAGGTGCCCTGAAATGTGCCTGGGAGACACTGTTGCCTGATCCGCTGATGTTTAGGAAACTCCAGTAAAAAGAACCATAACCTTAACCTAACCTTAACCCTTACCTAACCTTAACATAAACCTTACCTAACCTAACCTTAACCCTTACCGAACCTTAACCTAACCCTTACCTAGCCCTAACCTTAATCCTTACCTAGCCTAACCTTAACAATTTCCTAACGTCACCCCTACCTAACCTTAAACCTTACCCGACATAAACCTAACCTTAACCCTTACCTAACGTTAACCCTACCTAACCCTAACCCTTACATAACCTTAACCTAACCCTTACCTAGCCCTAACCTTAACCATTACCTAATGTTTACCCAACGTAACCTTAACCCTTACCTAGCCCTAACCTTAACCATTACCTAACGTTAACCCTACCTAACCTTAACCCTTACATAACCCTAACCTAACCCTTACCTTAACCCTTACCTAGCCTAACCTTAACCATTACCTAACAATAACCCTACCTAACCTTAACCCTTACATAACCTTAACCTAACCCTTACCTTAACCCTTACCTAGCCTAACCTTAACCATTACCTAATGTTAACCCTACCTAACCTTAATTCTTACCTAACATAAACCTAACCTTAACCCTTACCTAACATTAACCTACCCTTAACACTTACCTAACCATAATCTAACCTCAACACTTACCTAACCTTAACCCTTACATAACATTAACCTAACCTTTACCCAAAGGCGGAAATCCTGGGGGATACAGGAGGGACATGTCCCTCCCAATCCTGGGAAAAATAAGATTTGTCCCCCCAAATATATATAGCTTTATTGGGGCCCCTATATTACTGTATTCAACTATGCAATTTCAATAATAATACAACACCTAATGAAAGCAATTGTGATGATTAGACATTCAAAAGACATTTTGAATATTGGAACTCCCCGCCCTTTGCCTCACAATGGTTTGATCCACTGCCTCCCTCAGTACAGTAGCTGCACACAATACAGGAAAAGTGCGTGTGTGGAAAAAAGTTGTTGGTGACTGACCTCAAGTAATAGTTCAATCAAAGGATATGTTAGACATTTCTTTACTTCTACCACTGTACAATAAAACACATAAAATACATGAACAATATTTATTTAACACCAGTCTTAGTTTTAGCTGCATGAAATTATAGAACACTTGTTTTGTTAGCTAGCATTTAGCTGATGTTTGCTAGCTACAGTAACGTCAACCAGTGTTTGCAGCTGTTTGAATTGGAGTCAATGAGTAAAGCTAGCAAGGTGACGGAGTGTTCGTGTCTGTTTACCATCTGAAAGCACTTGTTTGTGCCAATCTTGGGAGTAAACCGACGATAGCAAAGTTTAGCTCTGCAAATTCAGATATTGCGGGAAGCCAGCCAATATAAAACGAAAACTACTATCTATTAAAATTACAAAAGGTTGAGATTAGTTTGTGTAAATGGTGAACTTATACAGCTGTCAACCCTTGTCACTGCAATCCGTTTCACATTTGCTAGCTGACTTGGTATCTACATGGTAGATCGAAGACAACAGATGATCAGATGATAGAAGCTGAGCCAAATGTATATAACCTGCACACTGTGTGGGTGTCTGTGTGTAGCCAGGTAGAAAAATGGCAGAAAAAAGACATCAGATAATTCTTCACTCTCCCAAAATGAATAGAACCCTAGTAGCCTAATATACTGTATCATAGACTAGTACATACATATGAATGAAGTGAAAGGCTAGTGTAATATTTTAATTTGATTGGCTGATTTGACACTCATTTCAGGCACCTTTGTTCTTTCAGCATTTTCTGGTATGAATTATAGGAACATAGTAACATACTGTCACAGGCATGTTACTAAACTGAACATGGCATAAAAACAATTTGTAGCAATGTAGGGATATCAACAGTAAGACACGATTTTACTGTAATTAGGGCAAAAAATGCATAATATAATCAAATAAAACAGCTGTGACATACATGTGGATAAAGGAACACTCGAACATACAGAGACAGTTCCATTGTCTCCTCTCGGATTTCATCTATGAATTAAAACAATTAGAAGTTAGTTTTGCTCTGGGTCAATGCAGTAGAAACAACTTCAGATTTTGTTGGTACTTTCACAAATCATGCAGTTGTTTTATACTATTCCACAAATTTCCCATGAGGCAGAGAGGAAATCTTGCAGTTTAAAAACTATGATTAGCACATGAAGAGACCTTGGAAATCAATTTAAAGGTGCACTTGCTCTGTGTTATCCTTGGAATTCACTCAGCACAAGCCTGTCTGCTGTAGCTTGTACTTAGCATAACAGACTTTGTATCTGAGGGTAGCTGATTTAAACTTCGATGAGGAGTTGATTCAAAACAAGTCTATTCTACTTCTAAACAACTTTGTTAACATCTAAATCAGGGATCCTCAAACCCTTCCATGTAGGGCCTAGTGTATGCTGGTTTTTGGTCTTTCCCTTCAATTAGAGCATAATTAGGACCAGGACTGCCAGGTGAGGGGAGATCCTAACCAATTAGTGAGCTACTCCATCAGGCTTGTACAAGGTAAAAGCAAAAACCTGTACACACTAGGCCCTTCATGGAAGGGTTTGGTGACCCCTGATCTAAACTCATAATTACTGTATGTTGAGTGGCGCATAGAAAGTGCTATAAAGTTTATTAACACATGCTTGCATAGCTGTATTCTGGTAATTCACTCACATTTCTAATCTACAAAAGAACTATGTTTTGTGTAATTTAACAATATGTAAATCTATAAGGATTAGGGTATCCTGTCTGTTGTAACTAAAGTTGCATACTCAAAACAACACTGCTCTTTCCTTCTAAATGAACAGCAAACATGGAAGACATCATGTTTACTGACACCTTGTTCCTTAAAGTGTGTTGACCGTAAAAGACAACACTACGAAAATGTCAATGTTATGTTATAAAGTAAATCAAATTTGAGAATGAAGCATGGATTGAAAAGACCCTTGAATTGGTGAACTAAAGCGCTATATGGAAATGAGTCTTAGCATGTTTATAAATGTTCCGAAACACTTCACAAATATTACAACCCAAAGTCATTCTAGATAATGAATCTGCACTACATTTATTATATGTTTCTGCTGTGCCATTAATACATTTTTAAAGAGTTGGTCTAGATTGCTTCAGAACATTTTATTACATGCTGAGACACATTTTTATAATGCATTCTAGTCATGCAAGCCAGGATACAGCAACATGCAAGCACGTGAAGTGTAAAAATATGGCAACTGTGGAAGAATTGACACGGACACAGGTTAATCAAATCATATAGCTGAGTTGATTTAACATGCTTATCAAACTTCACGGCCTTCTCTATCTTACTATCAATAGTAAAAGTCCCCTAGACAAAGGAGACCAGGCCTCTGAAGCATTCTGTGGAAGGAACATTAAGGTCCCACCCTGTCAGCCTGTATAGCTTCCTGGAAGACCCCTAAGAAGACAGAAGTCTGCCCCCCCATTTACAGAGTACAGCCACCCATTAACATATGGTTGACACAAAAGGATAGAGACAAAGACCCAGATCTTATCAGCTGTTCAGCAAGATACTCCTCTCAATAGTATATCAGTACAAAACAGGCATTTCATTACATGATTAAATTATATTCTTCTAAACAACCTTTAAGAATTGGTGAATGCACCACCCATGTAGTCCATGGGAGAGCCCTTGAACAAACAATGTTCTGTACTCCTTGCATTTTTTGCAATTAACCACGTCCTGGGTCTAAGTATGCGCCTGTGAAATATGGATCATAACAGCTCTAGTTAATTACGAAAGAGCTTTCCATTATTTACGTCGGGCTGAGCTATTTCCGTGGCCTTCTTTTTTAATAAGTGTTACGTCATGAAATTTGGAA
The DNA here is from genome assembly GCA_016801145.1 of Umbra pygmaea. Lineage (NCBI taxonomy): Eukaryota > Metazoa > Chordata > Actinopteri > Esociformes > Umbridae > Umbra > Umbra pygmaea. The sequence goes on from JACXGM010004734.1 coordinate 32,896, forward strand.
GGTTTTCAAGACAGCCTGAACACAGTCCAAATGTTGTCTAAAACAGCATAGCAAATGTTTCGCGGGTGATTCCCTTGTTAGTGATACTATCAAGTCCTGAAAAAAATCAAAGCAATCTCAACTCCCTTTTATGTGGAAAAGCAGAGGTTTCTGATGTGTGTCTTAAATCATATACCGTAGCACCATAATCTGGCTTCAATTTAAATCAGTCTCCATATGTGAAAATGTGAAGCTATCCTTTGAGATACTAATTAATGTTTTAAGGTTTTCAGAGAGGACCAATTATAAAGTTGCCAGCCTGAATGGCGGGAGAGGTTTGTTACATTATTCTCAGGTCCATGCTTTCAGAGGCAACCTGGAGTGTCGAAAGTCTGAACCTCTCATTTGAAGTCGATAGAATGAAAGAACAAAAACAAAGCCTCAAAGACAAAGTCAGCTCTGCTCATAGGTCGTGACCTCTCCTCTTGGTTGGCTCATAAACTGTAAGCCCGGGATATCAATGATTCAAAGTTGGCCTTAGTGGGACTGACCATAGCCTTGTGCAATGACCTGAGTAAAGTAGTTCAGTCATTTCATTGGAGTGAATCACACTACAGCGAGGTTGCGAGATTTAGCCAAAAATAAATGTGACAGCAGTTTCTCATTGACTTAGGAATGGTGAGATGGGCATATTGGTTCACAGCTGTCTCTGTGTATGTGGATAGTAATGTCTGAGAAACAATTTAACCAGATCATTGTGAAGCCTATGCTAGTCCAGTGATATTTACACCGCATACCAAACGACTCCTCAAGTGTGTCATGATATTTTGTTCAAAACATTTTAATTGATCATGTAAAGAAAGTCTCATCCAATTGGCATTAAAAAGGCTCGTAACCACGTCCTTGGGTTTGAATATGGCCCCTACTATTTGATTAAAAACTATCTTTAAGCACTTCCCTTTCTAATAAAGCATCAAATGCCTGAAAATTTTGCTAAGACATACCATACCAGAGTAAGCTTGCCTGCGATGGGTGGTGTAATTGCAACTTTCGGGTCCACAGCACAGCACTGACGCACTAAGAATGCATGCTTCAATGGTAGAATCGATACCTGAATGGATAAACACGGGGCCAGTTCAATACTGATGTGCAAAACTAAACATTTTCCCCTGAAACAAGTTTATTTTGACCCCATTCATTACCGGACACCATGACGACTACTGTAACTGTCACCATGGCATCAGTAATTAGCATCTATAATATTAATCTGTAGTATCGGGACCTTTGTAAAAAGAAAAGCTTGACATTTGGATAACTTTTATTTAAAGAGTGCAGAGGCTCTGGATCCAAATTGTCCAACAAAAAGCTTCCTTCTCACAACTGATGACTTCAAGAAGGTTCTATGCTCATGTTGTTGTATGTCGCAAACCACACCCACCTGGATAGATTAATTTTGATGCCATCATTTAGCTTTAATTCAGAAATATACAATCTATTTGTAGGTTAATTGACTTTAAACTGACTGCTTTTAAAATATGAATGTTCACATTCCTTTGATTACCAAGGGAAACCATATTTTCTCCTGGATAAAAACAGGGTGATGTCTGAAAAACAATGGCTCCTAAATACCACACTGGATAACGGCATTTTGTGCCACATGTTTCTCATAGCTGATATACTTATTTGATGGCTTGGCACAGCATCTAGATGAAAGACAAGATAAAAACCATTCTACTAACAGTAAGTGTATTCCTTCATGGGATATAAAACTATCAATATTTGATTAGATGGTATCTTTGTGGTCTAGAGCTTTGGGCCAGTAAACTTAACCTAAAGTTGCTTGTTCTTAAAGCTTTAAAACCCTACTGTTCTGTCCTTGAGCGTTATATGTTAGAAATAAATAAAGTACCTTATAGTCATATAAAGTCCACAGATCTTGCTCTATAAATTGTTTTCTATTGACAAATACTGTAAATATAATAATTCTATAACAATCCAATTTGTAATATATACTGTGAAAAGGCCTGGATAAATCATATAAATATCCTTTAATATACTGTAATTATGCACTGATAAGTCTTACAAATATGACCTGTAATATATAATGTAAGTATGTGATGGTAAAGCCTAACAATATAAGTTGGTGTTCACAAGTGTAGCTTCTACAGTATTTTGCTACAAAATATGAATTTTCATTAATATTATATGACTAGTAAATGATAATGTTATGTCTATGGGGAGTAATGAATGCATAGTGATCGTTCAAAATCTCCTTAAACTATCAGGTACAACACTCTTTTTGGGACTATACTGTACATTAGAAATACTTGACTGGTTAAAGAATAATTGTATTCTAGCTTAACAAATGATTGCCATATCAGTATGCAGAATATATAAAAGGGCCACATTAAAACATATTTGTATTTACCATTTCAATGAAGAAACATCTGGATATTTAACATTTCATTTATAACATAACCCCCCCCACAGAAGATTGGATTTGTTAACCTACTCTCATTATTCAATAGGTAATTTACTTCATTGCTATCAATATCAAATCCCTTTTTATACGGTAGTTTGAAAAGACGTAACTATCTGTTTTTGTGACCTTTCAAATATAAAAAAAATGTTTTACCTCCTCTGCCAATGTCGTCATATCCAATTGCATCTCATCACAGAAAATCTTCCCAAAGGAATTGGGAGAGTTGAAGCTCATGGCAAACTTTCCCTCTTTAAATCTGTTTTAAGCCATACTGCCTTTCCCACAATGCACTTCCAACCAGGAAGTGTGCCAACACTTTGATCTCAATTAGTTTCAAGCAGATTTTTGATCTTCTTGAGAGATGTACACTCTTGTTTTGAAGTAGTCTACAGATGATTTAAAATGATGTACAGTAGGCTACTGTGAGTTTATCTGTGTTGTTTCAGTTAAATAATTAGGTTTTACTTTGGCATAATAATACAGATCCATGGCCTTCAATTTGGACAAGATGATAATTCACCTTGAAAATATTAACAATGACCTGAACACTGAACACAATTAAAATGATTTCATTTTGGTAGGATGCTAAATACAGTAAAATCTAAATCAATCTTTTATAGCATTTTTCTATGTTTTTGTAGAATGACTGTACAATAAGTTAGTTTAACATGATGTTTGCTTAACTTTAAACTGAAACTTAACTTAAAAATGTAACAGACTTCTGAATTAACCTAAAACGCTTTTACTATGGCGATGTATATAAATAAGTCTTCTTCAGAGACTCTAAAAATGCGATTGTAACAACTCCTACTCCACAGTCATGATCTCCACCTGCTGGTACACATCAACTCCAACGGTTATTGTCTCCGGTCATCTGAGATCACCATTACACACCTGTCTAGTGTGGTGTTGATGGTCCTTGTGTATATATACTCCTTTTTCCCCAGTGTGCCTTGTGCGTTCTTGTTCTATATGACAGTGGATACTCTGTCAGCGGTGCGTATCGATTTATATTCCAGGCAGTTGCCTGTGTAGTAAAATTACAAGTTAAGTGAGCTACATATACTTGCCACTCTTGATTGTTAGGCTGTGTTCCTAGAACTTCCATTAATCACCTTTTGTCCAGGCTAGTTCCTGTTTAATCTATTAAGAGAAGGACTGTTTCGAACATTGGCCTGCGTGCCTTGTTTGTTGTTTTCCCACCAGGGTCAGTCAATAAAAAAGTACCGCGTCTCGCCCCCCATCCTGTCTCCTGCATCTGACTCTACAATACCAACGTCAAAGTGGTTATATTTTACTGACTGAATTGTAATCATCTTCATTGTCATCATTGCCAGTTGCAACATGTGTTCCTATTACAGTGAAATGCTTCCCTAGTGATGCAAACTGTTCTAGTAGAAACATTTTTACAGTTTTTTCCGATTGCTAAAACACTAAAAGTGAATGCTCAGACCAAAGCGTCGAAACCGTAACGTTTGCATGCATTTGGTACACTCAGGCACCAAATGAATAAACACAATGTCGGCATGGCACCGTAAACAATTCTGTAACACATGGTGCAAAACACTACACACATCGTGCATGTGTTACACACTTGATGAAACACTCTGCAGTCAGCACGTCCATTCAATAGTTAAAACACACATGACATTAGCAACACTCCCGCACACATCGTAAAACACTTAACCCGTAACTGAACACCAATCAGTCACTATATAATTCAGGTATGAGCACCTGTCGTGAGACAATCGTGAATATGGAGGCTGAAGGAGAGAGGAGAACGAGGAAGAGACG
>JACXGM010004735.1:6241-37110 GCA_016801145.1 Umbra pygmaea
ACATCAGCAACCAAGCACCTCAGCTCCACCCACGCACCGCCTCTTTGACCATTTTTGGTTATCCGAGGTTGACGTCGAGTGACGCGCTACCAAGATGGCGACGACCGTCTCCGCCCACAATGAGCTTCAAAAACGCTTTTCACAAACCAATGGGTGACGTCACAGTCAGGCTGTCCATATTTTTTACAGTCTCTGGTCCATACTGAGACATGTACTCACGATTTGATTGGTTCACATAGGGCTGGTTTTTTTGGCAATGTTTACAATTTTTACACTTTTTTGGACTGAAATATGAATCTTACACTTGATTTAGTACGCGCATGACAAACAAAAAATGTATTTTAGTTTGTTCATTTGGTGTGGAAGGTACTCAAATATGCAATCCAGTTAGCTTAACCTAATCACTCAGCTAAGAACACTGGAACAATGATTAGACAGATGAGTTGACAGTTAATCCAAACACTTCTAGCCACATTAGAAACATCAAAGTCAAGCATGGTACAGTGTCTTGGTTATGCTTTGCTGCATCAGGACCTGAATGAGTTGGCATGATGGAAGGAACATTGATTAATAATATGTAGGCCTTTTAGAGAATTCTAAAGTAGAATATCAAGCATAGTTTAAATAAATTAAAGTTTAAGTGTTGTCTGTCTACAGCCACTGTATAGTGGCCGTTTGAAAACGAGTGAAACACTTAAGTCATGTTCCTTGCAATGTGAAAGAGTACGTCACATTCCATTTGGTGCTTTGAAAAATGCAAATTATGTTGACTTGACAAGATCCAACAGTATCAGTGTTGGCAGGAAATAACCTGATTTACTTTGCATTGGACACAGATTTGCTGCCCCCCCTCCTGCCGCAGATGATATTATCGTAAACATTAAATGCCTTCTGCAGCTGTTTCATCGATGTGAGCAGTGCTGGTCTGAAAGTGTCAACCAGGTTATAAGAGACAGGACATACCTCTCTGTGGTTCAACGCTGCCACAGCTGCCAACACATAAGGAAATGGGCAAGCAACCCATCTGCTGCCCAGCCAATGCACAGTGGAAATGGGGAAAAGTCACAGAATGCCAAGGTGTGTTTTCAAGGATTTACCCTTGATACTTAAGTGTATTTGTAAGTGAACTAACTTCAGTTATTTGAAGTTTGTGTTCTCTAGATATTTTCTATATACAAACCCGATTCCAAAAAAGTTGGGACATTGTAAAAATTGTGAGTAAAAAAAGGAATGGAATAATGTACAAAACTCATATGTCATTCACAGTAGAATATAAATAACATATCAAATGTTGAAAGTGAGACATTTTGAAATGTCATGCCATATTTTGACTAATTTTGGAGTTCATGAGAGCTACACATTCCAAAAAAGTTGGGACAGGTAGCAATAAGAGGCCGAAAAGTACACATAAGGAACAGCTGGAGGACCAATTTTCTTTCTCAGAGAAAGATAGCAAAGAGTTTGAATTTATCATCATCTACAGTGCATAATATCATCCAAAGATTCAGAGAATCTGGAACAATCTCTGTGCGTAAGGGTCAAGGCCGGAAAACCATACTGGATGCCCGTGACCTTCGGGCCCTTAGACGGCACTGCATCACATACAGGAATTCTACTGTAATGGAAATCACAACATGGGCTCAGGAATACTTCCAAAAAACATTGTCGGTGAACACAATTCACTGACCATTCTCCGTTGCCGGCTAAAACTCTACAGGTCAAAAAAGAAGCTATATCTAAACAGAATCCAGAAGCGCAGGCATTTTCTCTGGGCCAAGGCTAATTTAAAATGGACCATGGCAAAGTGGAAAACTGTTCTGTGTTCAGACAAATTCAAATTTGAAGTGTTTTGGGAAACTGGGACTCCATGTCATCCGGACTAAAGAGGACAAGGACAACCCAAGTTGTTAACAGCGCTCAGTTCAGAAGCCTGCATCTCTCATGGTATGGGGTTGTGGCATGGGCAGCTTACACACCTGGACAGGCACCATCAATGCTGAAAGAGATTTCCAAGTTCTAGAACAGCATATGCTCCCATCCAGACGTCGTCTCTTTCAGGGAAGACCTTGCATTTTCCAACATGACAATGCCAGACCACATACTGCATCAATTACAAAATTATAGCTGAGTAGAAGAAGGATTTGGGTACTGAAATGGCCAGCCTGCAGTCCAGATCTTTCACCCATAGAAAACATTTGGCGCATCATAAAGAGGAAGATGCGACAAAGAAGACCTATGACAGTTGAGCAACTAGAAGCCTGTATTTGACAAGAAGGGGACAACATTCCTATTCCTAAACTTGAGCAACTTGTCTCCTCAGTCCCCAGACTTTTGCAGATGTTATAAAAAGAAGAGGGGATGCCACACAGTGGTAAACATGGCCTCGTCCCAACTTTTTTGAGGTGTGTTGATGCCATGATATCTGAAGTCAACTTATTTTTCCCTTGAAATGATACATTTTCTCAGTTTCAACATTTGATATTCCACATCATTGCATTCTGTTTTAATTCACAATTAGTACAGTGTCCCAACTTTTTTGGAATCAGGTTTGTACAATATACAGTACCAGTGAAGTTTGGAGACAATAACCAGTGCCAGTCAAATTAACTTTTGGCTGGTATTGTATTTTTTTATTATGAAACTTCAATGTTACTTGTGTTTATTGCTTAGGTGGCAAAGAAGCAACCAGATGAGGCCATTGGGTTGACTGGCTCTCTGGCAATGGAAGTGACTGAAGACCAGCCACCAAGATTAGGGGGAAGTGGTCCATCTTTGGTGAGGAGAAAGAAGGGAAATAAAGGAACACAGAGACAAAAGGAATTGACCGAAGGTGTGTGGGACAGCAAGACAGACAGTGTACAAAGCCAGGATGACTCTTACTTCATCTCCCTGGACAATACAGGAGGAGAGGGGAACAAAGTAAAGTCTTTAGTAGGTGAACAACCTGAGACCATTGTTGATCAACATGCATCTATTGAAGTGACAATAGACAGCATAGATGCAGAGGATTCTGAAAGTCAGACATCTGAGGCAGACACAGAAGGAGAGAAGCTGGTGGCTGATGGTGGGTGTGAGAGAGAGGATAGTGTCAATGAGGCAGGGGTTGATTTGGTAGAGGGAGTGGAGGATGAGGTGGAAAAGGAGATGGTGGGTGAGGAGGAAGAGAGGGATGAGAAGGTGGGTGAAGAGAAGGTGGGTGAGGTGAAAGAGGAGAAGGTGGGTGAGGTGAAAGAGGAGAAGGTGGGTGAGGAGAAGGTGGGTGAGGAGAAGGTGGGTGAGGAGAAGGTGGGTGAGGAGAAGGTGGGTGAGGAGAAGGTGGGTGAGGAAAAGGAGGGTGAGGAGAAAGTGGGTGAGGAGAAAGAGGAGACTGTAGAGGAAAATGGAGAGAGTGAATCTGACTTTGACTCTGAAGAGGAACAAACAGGGCTGAGAGAGAGTGACTCTGACTTCCACCGAGAAGACGAGGCAGAAGATGAAGGGACAGCAAGTGACTCTGATTTCGACCCAGAGGAGGGAAGAGCAACGACGGATAATGGGAGAGGAAGTGGGAGAGGCCGAGGGAGAGCGGCCAGTCAGGGAAGCGGAAGAGAATGGAAGCTGTTGCAAAAGCCTACGGCAGAGACCAGTGTGAACATGTCTGCGTACATCTCTGTGTCTGCCAGCAAACAGCGGAAATCCAATCGCCCCAAAGATGAAATGGTCCTCTGTCCTGAATGTGGCATCCTGTATTCCACCAGGCTGCAAGAGTACCGCAAGTGTGAGCATAAGTACACTGTCCAATGTCTAGACTGTGGGAAGTATTTTGTGAACATACAAGGCCTCAAGTTACACCAGAGGAGGCTACACTGGCAGGGTTATGAGTTCCCCTGTAAGTACTGCCTCCGGCCTTTCACCACGCGGCCAATCAAGCTCATCCACGAAAGGACTCATACATTCACAGAGAATGTGCCGGCCTACAGCTGCTCAGAGTGCCCGATGGGGTTTCATGACATCATCCTACGTAACCGGCATCTCAAACAACACAAGTCCAAGAGACACATCTGTCGCACGTGTTGCAAGGAATTCGACAAAGGTCACCTCCTAACGAGGCATGAGCTGTGCCACAGTGCTGACAAGCCCTTTAAGTGCCAGGTATGTTTGCCCTCTCCTTTACCAACACCCAAGCCAACCTAATTCCTTATCTCAGAGTTAAGGGGAAATGGCTGAGAAACCTTAGTGACTAGACTAGTCACAGCTTGGGAAATGTAGCTACCAAAGCCAAAATTGAACTGTTGTGACAACTTTAAAGTTGAATATTATTCAGGCAAAGCAGAGCAGTTCCCGGTTTCATTATAAATCACAAGCATAGGAAATGTGCAGGTACCTAATAGAAAGACTGTTTTTTGGTTAATTAAAAATGTACAGTTGTGGTTAAAAGTTGAGAATGCAAAAAATAATAATTTTCACAAAGTCTGCTGCCTCAGTTTTTGCCTAAGGATATAGCCATGAATAAAGAATGGTCCCAACACATCCTCTGAGAGCAACTTCTCCCAACCATCCAAGAACAGTTTGGAGATGACCAATGCCTTTTCCAGCATGATGGTGCACCTTGCCATAAGGCAATAGTGATAACTAAGTGGCTTGGGGAACAAAACATTGACATTTTGGGCATGAAATTGCCAGGAAACTCCCCAGACCTTAATCCCATTGAGAACTTGTGGTTGATCCTCAAGAGGAGGGTGGACGAACAAAAACACACAAATTCTGACAAACTCCAAGCATTATTTATGCAAGAATGGCCTGCCATCAGTCAGGATGTGGCCCAGAAATGAACTGACAGCATGCCAGGGCGGATTGCAGGTGTCTTGAAAAAGAATTGTCAACACTGCAAATATTGACTCTTTGCATAAACTTAATTGTCAATAAAAGCCTTTGACACTTATAGAGTGGTTGTAATTATACTTCAGTATACCATAGTGATTACTCACAAAAAGATCTAAGAACACTGAAGCAGCAAACTTTGTGAAGACAAATTCTTGTTTCAGTCTCAGAACTTTTGACCACAACTCAATTCTCTTTTCTATCCACCATAATTGCAAGAAGCAAAACGAAAACAACTTTATCTTTTGGACAAAACCTGTAGAACAGTTATTTCAGGATATTTTCAGCATTGGATAACGCACTTCAGATGGGTCAATGATTTCCCACACTATGCAGTACATATTTGGCCTTTTGAACAGGATCAACAATGAAACTATGACCGGTTGTTCTTCCAGTGTTTGTCAATGGGCACACACTGGTCAGTCTAATTAATGCATTTGAGTGTTTTTAAGTGTAACAAAGCACTTTATAGTGTAGGGAATCATCCCAAATACAATTTTTACAGCGTTTCTAACCTGGGGATTAAAAAAAAAAGTTTTGTTGTTACTGCTCAAAATTCTACGAATAGCAAATGTTTCCTCAATAGATGCCAACTACTGTATTAACAAGGTCCATGTCGCCATTCCCTGTGTGCCAGGTGTGCCAGCGTGCCTTTGCCCAGTTCAGCCAGCTTAAGTCCCACCTGCGTGTCCACACTGGCGAGAGACCTTTCCAATGCCAGCTCTGCGACAAGAGCTTCAACCACAATGTCAGCCTGAAGAACCACGTCAGACGCTACCACAGCCCAGCCTATGGGGCAGACCCTGATGGAGATAAGGGGGCAAGAGCCGCGGAACAGGGGGAGTGCAGTGAGACCAATCGTGCGACCGGGAAAGACGAAGGCCAGGCGGAGCGGAAGAAACGTCCACAGCAGGTACAGCTGACATTCTGGACCGAGTGGGGGGAAGCGGATGGAGAGGAGAAGAAGCGGAAGCGGAAACGCCAGTGTTTTGATGATGATGATGATGGTGACGGACTAGGAGAAGCTGCAAAAAGAAGGGAGGAGGAAGAAGAGATGTAGAGCTACATTAGAGACAGAGGAATGCACTGGTGTTGCAAAACAAAGGGAAAAGCCACACACTGCATACAAATTTATTCCCAGAAACATTTCCACAGACACGTGTTTTCATCAGGGTATAAAATGCATTGGTGTTGGACACCTTTAGGGGGACAGAGACCAAGGTTGTATTCATTATTGCGAAACACATTTCTTATTGTACACGTTCAGGTTGTGTCGTGTTGCCTGTTTGCTTCCGTTTCCTTCTAGTGAACATGACCCCAGACAAAGACAACAACAGTCATTTTCTCTTTACTGTTCCAGGTGTCATGAACCCAACTACAGGGTGTTATCATGATGCCAAGCTAACATGGGCTTATAAAACCATGTGTAAGTGGATCAAAGTGACTGCAGGTAACTAGATTAGTTAGTAACTTGCAATTTACCCATGATACACAACATTTTGGATATGCTTGAACACAGCCGCTGTAGTCACTTTAGTATAATAAACATATACAGTGTTTAACCACCTGTGTTGTTGAGGGCAGTAAAATTGCTGGTAAAAGACCCTTGGTCAAATAAGATCTTTAGTTGGATAACAGTTGTTTACTTCAGTTTAATACGCACATACAAAGCAATCTGTATGTGGGGACAAGTTCCAGCAACACAGACCTTTGGTCTCGTGCTTTGCCCTGATTAACAGAAAACTGCTATATTAATCTCAGGACAATTTTGTTGAATTTTGTTCTCATTAGACTTTCTAGAACATTCTAGCATATTTGAGATAACCACTGGTCTAAGCATTGTTTGGTCTTTATCTCTGATGTCTGGTGACAATATGGGGATGGCCTTGGTAGTGATACATGTCAAACACACAACGAGGTGAAAGAAGAGGACTAAGAGGAGATTACCTCATTGTACTGCTAGAATATTCTCAACCATGTGATAAGTTTATTGTATAGAAATACTCCTAACAGTGTGAACATACTACAGTATATCTGTATACACATTCTTGCGAGAATGAAAAATGTAACATTTGTCCCATTAACTGTAATGTTGTCTTTAAAATAATGTGCTTTGTGACAGTCATGTTGACTATACCTATACTATTTTCCCTCTCGGCAAAGCCGACTGCTTTGAACAGTTATTGAACTTGGAATTTAAAATCGGAATTTCTGGAATCATCCTAGAGCTCCAACATCCCGGCCTTGAGGATCACTGTTTGCCCTGTTCTTGTTGGAATGTTCTAGGATCAAATCATTTTTTGGACTGTTATTTTACCAGGTAGGTATGCTAGGAGCATTTTCTTGTTCAATGCAATGTCCTGGGAACAATTATTGTTGTCTGTCTTGCTCATTGACCGAATAACAGCTTTTTTAACTTGTTGGCTTTGAGATTAGAACCAGCAACTAATATTCTGGCCCAATAGTCTTGATTAAATTGTGATTATGCTCATCTTATTTATAGTCATACTTTCCTGCACTTGTGGAAATTTGGCTAACTACTACATTCTAAGAGTACCTAGACTAGATGCTAATTTCTAAGAATCTTAAAAGATATCCATGGAAGACGGATATATTGTATGTAGCTCAACAGTAACGCATGCGCAGTCCGTTCTTTTCCGGGTATAGGCAGTTTGCCAGAGCTGGCTGTACTGCGGACTAGGGGAAAGGTGAATCCGAGTGCTGCACAGTGCACACAAGAGCTGGACAATAACAATACTGTCACTTTCCTTTGCAGTCTGAGAAGAAAATATCACTAACGGAATTTTATTTTTTTTGTAGGTGTTTATAGACCACTTGGATTTAATTTGAATTCGGAAAGTACCAAGGTGAGTTAGCATGTCGTGTAGTTTGTACAAATTATCCTTTTATAATCTGAATTCGAAACTCTGAAAACAATGCAACTGTCTGACCACGTTTTTGTGCAGTTTGTTAAATACCTGTTTCATATGGTTGTGTAGCTAGACAGTTTATACGGTGATACATTCAGATTGTGCTATAAAAGAGCAAAGCGAGAGGTAAGGTGACGCCTCGGCAATGGTGGAATTTAATCCCCAATTATATTGCCTGAAATTTTATAGATTTTACTACAAACTACATGTTAGGGTTCTTGGGTCCATAGTGTTTGGTCAGGGTCGGAAAGCTTAGACCACAGATGTCGAATGAAGGTTCAGATATAATATTTGAGACGTGTTTTGCTTTTGATAACATTTTTTGTTTGCAAAGCATGTAGTTTTTCAAAAATGTAAATTCATTCGTGTAGAGCTCCTGTTTCATGGTGCATAGGTGTATTCCCATCGTGAGAAATCTATGGATTTAGGGCTTAATTAATTTATTAAATTGACTGATTTCCAGTCACTTAGGGAAAGTCATTGAAATTGTAGCATTTTGTGTCAATTTGTTTGTATAGTATAAAAGTAGGTTTCAAAATAAAATGGTAACATACCTTACATCATGCACCATTAACATGGCAGATTATTATCTACTATTTAAGTTAATAAACCAATATTTCAAATAACATAAAATGTATAATTAGCTACAAGGTTTCATTTTTGATTGTATTGACCAATCCTTAAGACTAATTTTCAGGATGTTTTTACTTTTTAAATTTAAGACTATTTAAGACTTTTTTTTAATACCACTCTACATTAAGACCAGTATTGCAGTGAAAGCAATGTAAATTTTTTTTACAGTGGTTTGGCAGATTGGGCGCCTGTAAATTTAATCACAGAAGTATAGTTGGTGAGCGTAATCGTCCCGTTCATGAACTGACTAAAGTCTACTGTGTTCGATGAGCAGTGCGAAAAAAAGAATTAGCAGTTCGCAACATGTGGTTGGATGAAACATGTGCACACCCTCACCATTCGGCATCTGTCCAAGGAGTTGCAGAGCTTTTTTTATTATTATTTATTTATTTATTTAGTCTTGTACTTTAAGCAATACAAACATAGTATACATTGTGCACAAGTTGAGAGAAGAAATGGAATTATCCAAATATTTATACAAACATTCCGTAATATTATTCTAAATTGTGGACAATTTAAACAAATAGAGTTTAAAGAGTTTAAACTGAACTGTACAGGGGTAAACAGAGTGTAGTAATAAAAGGAAAGCAAATGTATATACAATGGTACAAATTACAGTTGTTATTGGATGGTGTTAATCAGTCTATCTAAGATGTTGAACGTTTTGATGGCTTTTTTATTTTCTAGATTTGCCAAAGAAACACAGTTTTAAGCTCAAAGAAGAATAATTGGACATTAGGCTTTGAATGGATTATTCTGGATTTATGAATGTGAAATTTGCCCAATAAACATATTAATTGGATTATGTGGTCTATGGACAGATAACCAGTATTAGAATTTAGAAACAAGACCATTTCTTCAGACACATTAATTATTTTGTTGTGGCAGGCAGACATTTTCAATGCAATCTCTTTCTAGATATGTTGTGAACAAACACAACTAAAAAAGAGATGTGGAATGGTCTCTTCCTGATTCAAACAAAAAGTGCAGAGAGGGGTAATGTCAGACTTAAATTTGTTTAAAAAAGTATTGCACGGATAATGTTTGTGTAAAACTTTCATATGTAATTGTTTAGATTTGTTTGGTACAAAGAATCTGTTAGAATCCGACCATATCTTGTCTGTAACCATATTAGGAAAAGCTGATTTCCAAAATAGCAGTGCTTTTGGTGTGTCAGTATCAGGGCAGCTGATAGGGGGGGACAACCGGGAATGTTGTCCCGGGCCCAGTCCTGAGGGGGGGCCCAAATTTTGTTTTTGTACAGTCATTTGTTTTGTGGGGGGCCCTAAATGTGGAGTTTGTCCCGGGCCCACAGATTCCTGTCGGCGGCACTGGTCAGTATGTAATGAAAGTGATCGCCTGATATGAATATTATTGCATATCTTTTTTGCAATGTGTATCCCTCCAATAGATAGACATGGGGTTTCTCTTTTTAGAGATCCATTTGAAAGTGGTGCCTTTATAAGGAATAACAATTTCTTGGGAATACTTTTAATTATCCTGTTGTATTCCTTGTGGGAGATAATGCCAACTTTATGCATGAATTCTTCAAAGCTGTATAGATCACCTTCATCATTCAACAAGTCTAAAATAAATAATACCTTTTTTGATCCAATTGGATAAGTATATAGTCTTGTTTCTGTACAACACATACTGATTATTCCACAAAATACATTTGTGAGGAGAGAAGTTATGATTGAAAGCCAGTTTCCATGCATCAAGAGCTTGTTTGTGAAAAATGGCTAATTTAATGGGCAGTTTACTACAGTTAAAATTGCTAGACAGTAAAAATTCTAGGCCACCACATTGTTCAAATAATACATTGGGGATGTAAAACCAAGGGGCCCTCTTTTGGTGAATGCATTGCTTAACCCAATTTATTTTAAATACGTTGTTGATCGTAATGAAGTCTAGAGCATTATAGCCACCCTCTGAGTGAGTTTTGATTGTTGTTTTTCTTTTCATACTCAGTTTTGTTTCTCCAAATAAATTTGAACATAAGTGAATTAATGACTGCACAGGTTTTTGGATCGACATACAGTGATAATGCAGGGTATACTAATCTTGAGATGCCTTCTGTTTTAGATAACAGAATTCTGCCAAATATTCAGAGATCCCTTTGCAACCAGCAGTTAAAAATGTTCTTAGATTTTTAAATTTTTGGGGTAAATTCTGTCACTATCAGATCTGGTAATCACAATACAGAGATATCTCACTAATGTTTTTATTTCCAAGCCAGCTATAGAGGTCTTTTCTGAGGGGTGTACAGTCATTATCACACTCTTACTATGGTTGACAGAAAGCCCAGAAGCTTTAGAAAAAAACTTTAAGGCATCCAACACTATAGGGACCTGGGATTCATCCTTTAGGAAAAGACACGTATCATCAGCCAGTTGACTAATGACAAGAGTATTATTCTTAATGCAAATACCTTTAACATTAATACAATTCAAAATGTATAGGTTAACGAGCTCAGCTGCTAGTTAAAATAAGAATGGCGAGATAGGGCAACCTTGCCTGACTCCTCTGTTGACATCAAAGCATGGGGAGGTGCCTTTGGATAGGGAAATGCTACTGTTTGTGTTTTTGTAGAGCGTGTGAATCAAATTTAGGAAATTGTGTCCAAATCCAAAATGGGAAAGAGCCTCAAAGAGGAAGGGATATTCAACCGTATCAAAGGCTTTGTAAAAGTCTAAAAATAATGATTGCTTCATCATCAATAAACTCGGCATAATCTAAGATATCTAAAACAATGCGAAGGTTGTTGGAAATGTGCCTTCCCTTCATAAATCCGCTTTGGGTAACAGATATGATTTCATTCAGACAAGGTTTTAGTTTTTGGGCATAAATTGAGGCTAGCAGTTTATAATCAGAAATTAACAGTGTTATTGGACGCCAATTATCTAACGAGAATAATTCGGCTTAGGAATTAGAGTAATGAGCCCTTGTTTCATGGAAGAGGACAGCTCCCCATCAGAAGCACATTCTTTAAAGACCTCCAATATTAAAGGTACAATATGTAATATCAATCAAAACAATAACAAAATACATACTTTGCATTAAAAGCAAACATCACTATACATATATTATATATATTTCTTAGTTGTGTACTTACATTATCCTAAATGTTTCCACTAACTTTCAAATCCAGAGAAATGTGTAATATAATTCGAAGACACGGGACGTGTTCATTTTGTCGCCCGTAAATGGCGTCATATAACCTGTGACTGCTCTAGTTGTTCTAAGTTCCAGGGAGCCGCCAAACATAACGTGAATAAAGTTCTAATTTTTTTAACAATATATTACTTTGTCAGTGAAAAATTTTTCTGCCGGAGACGCTAGATTGGAAGGTTGTCATTGACGACGATAACAAAACCCATGATCCCACGCAACCTCCCGATGTCATCCAAGTACATCTTTTGCTATTGTTTTGATTGAGAGCCCCCTGGCGGCCAAAAATTACATATTGCACGTTTAAGAGTTTTATATCTTCCCAAAATCTTCTGTAAAATTCAAAGGGCAGGCCATCAGGTCCTGGAGATCTGTTCAGAGGAGATTTCTTAATAACTACATCTAGATCTTCTAATGGAATGGGGCCATCACATCTTTTCCTATTTTCCCCAGTAATTTTAGGTATAAAGGAGCTAACTTTATCCAAAAAATGCTTAGACGAGTCAGAGTCAAAGTTAGAAGAGTAAAGTTTCCGATAAAATTTGGTGACATGAGTAGAAACCACTTTCTCATCTGAGGTGCAGGAGGAGTTGCCGAGCTGCTGATAAGGCAGGGTCAGTGTGAACAAAAGGAGTCGCTGGAGAGTGACGTGGCAGCATAGACTTATGTAACCCAAATCCCGTACAGCGCTATGCCAATTTTGTGAGTCGGAGAAACCATGGTCGGGCTCAAACCCACAACCATTGCAACGTAGACTGTCCTGCAATGCAGCGACTTGAGCCCACTATAGCACGCATACATTTTTTTTGCCTGCTCACTCATGTTTTCTTTAAATATTGTACATCTATTACTTCTCCAGGGGTATGCAAACTTTTGAGCACAACTTCTTATGATATGAACTTGATCATATCAGTTGTAATATGCTCTATAGTGATTGTAGTTGAAGTTGAATGGTTCTGCCGAACTTTTCTCTAGGTTCACGGAATAGTCAAGAACTAGGATAAAAACCAATCAAGACCAAGGCTATAGATCACAAATGTTTATAAAAGCATTTGAGCTCAAAACAGTGGAGTTCCATGAAAAGCATACAAGGTTGTTAGAAAGTCAATACAAACATTAACATGGTTGACATTTGGTTATAAGGCCCGTTACTTCTATTATCTCTAGCCAATACAAAACAACATACATCATACATTGCTCCATGGGATTGGCTAATTATTGTTGAGATTACATCACTTAAAGTGAATTCTCAGACCGCTAGATGGCAATGTGGTTTATTCAGTTTGCTTTGGTCAATTTGGGCCCTCACACCAGACAGAGATCATGAAGAAAAAAATATATCACTTAGAGCAGAGGTGGCCAAACTACGACCCGCGGGCCAGATGCGGCCCGCCTGGTCCTTTGATCTGGCCCGTGAGGCGTTTTAAAACCCTCCACAGTCTCCCGATGTTCTAGAGCGTCAAGTGCAATTTTATCGCGCCTCAAAATCGGTCATGTTTTTATGACTTTTGCCTTTTTTACTAAACACATTACAGACAGGAAGTAGGAAGTGAAAATGACAAAATAGCAACTCTTCAATGATGTAGGACATCATCTTGCACAATGCCAACATAGTACCAATACGATTGGAAAGAGGGGGTTCCGCTGATAAAATAATGCCAATGCAAATAATGAGGAATGGTTCGTCCATGTGGATTAATGACAGCCAGAGATACGCTAAATAGACTTGAAACAAACAATAGTGATTAAATTCTAAGAAGTCAAACAAGGAAATAATGTTACAAAACAAAACATTTATTTTCTGTAGGACACGCACGTAACTGTGTAGGGGGCGGGGTTAACTTAATGAAATAACATTTCCTACTTTTCATGTATCGCTATTAAATGCAGCCCTTCACTTTGTTTAAAAAGCTCAATGTAGCCCTCAAGCAGAAATAATTGCCCGGGTGTGACGTCTTCTGCATCGCAGAACTGCTGTGTCGCTGGCCAGTGAACTTAACAGCTATACACGATCGCCATGGGGATTTCTACTGAAAAGAGAACTAATATGCTTTGAGAGCAGCTCATTCCAGAGTTCTCATAACGACTTACAATAGAACATTTTGAAAAGCTTTTGAGCAGTCAGGATTGTTTTAAATGATAAGAAGTGTCTGGATTCTGGCTGTGATTCTCTAAAAGAAACTAACTAGTGTGTAGCATTAGGTGATTTGGCAATCTGAGGTAAACTGGATGCTAAGTGAGCACAAACCCTACAATTAGTACGGTGTGCACTCACCTTTAGGCTGCTCACTGCATTCTCCTGGGATTTCTTTTTACTCTCCTTTAGCTGAGATCATGTCTAACCAGGTGACAACATACCCTGCTGAGCGGACGTTCCAGTACCAGGATAGCTTACCTCCTCTCCCAGTACCGGCTCTAGGAGAGACTCTCAACAAATACCTGGATGCAGGTGAGATGCCAGCTGTATGTGTAACTCTGATGCTCTGCTACTACAGTTGTGGTCAAGAATTTTGAGAATAAAACAAGTATTGGTCTCCACAAAGTCTGCTTCTTTAGTGTTTTTAGATCTTTTTGTCAGTAGTTCTTATGGTGTACTGAAGTATAATTACAAGCATTCCATAAGTGTCAAAGGCTTTTTTTGACAATTACATTAAGTTTAGGCAAAGAGTCAATATTTGCAGGTTGATCCTTTCTTTTTCACGACCTCTGCAATCCGCCCTGGCATGCTGTCAATTAACTTCTGGGACACATCCTGACTGATGGCAGCCCATTCTTGCATGATCAATGCTTGGAGTTTGTCAGAATTTGTGGATTTTGTTTGTCCACCCGCCTCTTTAGGATCGACCACATGTTCTTAATCGGTTTAAGGTCTGGAAAATTTCCTAGCCATGGAGGTACTTATCATGGTTGCCTTATGGCAAGGTGCTCCATCATGCTGGAAAAGGCATTGGTCATCACCAAACCGTTCTTGGATGGTTGGGAGAAGTTGCTGTCGGTGGATGTGTTGGTGCCATTCTTAATTCATGGCTGAATAAAATTGTGAGTGAGCCCACTCCCTTGGCTGAGAAGCAACCCCACACATGAATGGTCTCAGGATGCTTTTCTGTTGGCATGACACAGGACTGATCGTAGCGCTCACCTTGTCATCTCCGGACAAGGTCTTTTCTGGATGGCCCAAACAATCAAAAAGGGTATTCCTCAGAGAAAATGACTTTAACCCTGTCCTCAGCAGTCCAATCCTTCTTGACATCAGGCCATCCTCCAAAGGTCTTCGCCTCACTGTGCGTGCAGATGCACTCACACCTGCCTGCTGCCTTTCCTGAGCAAGCTCTGCACTGGTGGGGCCCCGATTCCACAGCTGGATCAACTTTAGGAGACGGTCCAGGTGCTTCTTGGGTGCCCTGATGCCTTCTTCACAGCAATTTAACCTCTCTCCTTGAAGTTCTTGATAATCCAATAAATGGTTGATTTAGGTGCAATCTTACTAGCAGCAATATCCTTGCCTGTGAAGCCATTTTTGTGCAAAGCAATGTTGACGCCATGTGTTTCCTTGCAGTTAACCATGGTTGACAGAGGAAGAACAATGATTTTAAGCAGCACCCTCTTTTTAAAGCTTCCCTTCTGTTGTTTTAACTCAATCGGCATGAAAGAGTGATCTCCAGCCTTGTCCTAATCAAAACTCTCATCTCTGTTAACGAGACAATCACTGACATGATGGCAGCTGGTCCTTTTGTGGCAGAGCTGAAATGCTGTGGAAATGTTTTTTGGCAAAGAGGGACTTTGAATATGGGAAACACCTTACCTGTTTTTCACAAACTGAAATGTCTGTGCATTTTCCAGTGCGGCCATTTGCTACAGAGAAGGAGTACCAGTCGACTGTTGCCACAGTAAAACGATTTAGAGAGGGCATTGGCAAAGACCTGCACCAAAAACTACTCCAGAGAGCCAGGACACGCAGGAACTGGGTACAGACAACACCCTGCACCCAACTAAGACATGAGAAAACTGGCACATACCACACTTACCCTACATGCTTTAATAGTATAGTCATTAGGTGCTCTCCTGCGGTGTTAAAAATGTAGTTTTTGTGTGTGTTTTTTCAGTTGGAGGGATATTGGTTAAACTCAGCGTATCTGGAACTGCGTTACCCCTCTCAGTTGAATGTGAACTTCGGAGGACCTGCGCCTTATCTGGAGCACATCTGGCCTGCTACGGAGGGACAGCAGCTGCAGAGGGCTAGTGTAGCTGTATGGCACACGCTACAGTTCTGGGACATGCTCCGCATGTAAGACACACACACACACACACACACACACACACACAAATACACATTTCACTCTCTCTAAATATGTTGTTTCTAACAGGGAGAGGCTAGCTCCTCATAAGTCTGGTAACGAGGTGCTGGATATGGACCAGTTCAGAATGCTGTTCTGTACATGTAAAGTACCTGGGGTCACCAAGGACGCAATCATCAACTACTTTAAGACCGGTAGGGGAACTACACCCTTTATTATAAATATATTTAGAGGCAAAAGATAGAGAAATATTTAGCTTTGATATTTAGCTGAAAAAGCCATGGGCTTGTTTCTGACCTACTGTGCACGTGCAATGAAGGCAGCAGCTACTGATTCGATAGCAGTGTTTTAATGCTACATAATGTCAAACTTGCATCCACCCATTGTGCTGTCAGACTTAATAGAGACATGGGACACGTATCTGAATTCTGAATGTCTGTAGTGAATCTAATAGCAGTTACATCTTTCAGAAAATCCAAAAGGTTTCCGCCGTCTCTTCCACCACTTCCCCCATCCCCTTCACAGTATACACATGCCATTGTTGACGATAAACTGTTTATTTTCAGATCATTGTGAATTTCCTTTCAAGTAAATGCATTGTAATGACTCGGAAGGGTAGAAAGCCCCTCTCATTTCGATGCGAAGCTACACAAATGTAAGTATTAATGTCACTGTGTGTTCTATTGAAGACAGTGAGGGTCCCAGCCCATCTCATTTGGTGGTGATGTGTAAGGGCCGTGTCTTCTCCTTCGATACCCTGTGCAATGGATGCATTCTCACCCCTCCAGAGCTGCTCAGGTATGCCAGCCTGTGGTCAGCAGATATCCATGTGCCTCTTTTTCCATGCCTGTATTTATTAGTATTTGTGTATGTGCGCATGTAGGCAGCTGACCTACGTGAAGCAGAGTTGCGAGGGGCAGCCACCCGGAGATGGAGTAGCGGCTCTCACCTCTGAGGAGAGATCACGCTGGGCTAAGGTGTGTGTGTGTGTGTGTGTTTGAGAGAGAAGTTTATAGCACTGAATAGAATGCTGTCCTTCATCTCTGCTTTTCTGTCCGTCTGTAGGCCAGGGAGTATCTGATCGGTATTGATCCAGCCAATAAGAACATCCTAGAGACCATCCAGAGCAGTCTGTTTATTGTCTCGCTAGACGATGCTAAACCCTATGCCACTTCAGAAAACTATTCACCGGTATGTTAGGCACCACAAGGCTAAAAAGACGGCCATACCATCCTCATCCTGGTTAGCATCATCCAACTGTGTCAACTTTGACCCCAGGTGACCCTGGAGGCGCTGACGGGAGACCCCACCATCCGCTGGGGGGACAAGTCTTACAACCTCCTCTGTTTTGCTGATGGTACCTTTGGATCCAACTGTGATGTGAGTGTTTGTGTTACAGAGAAGGACGGTTTGTGTGTCTGTTTCTCTAGAGTAAAGGTGTGTGTACCCCACTATGGTACTAATTTTGTGTGTTTGTTGCAGCATGCTCCGTATGACGCCATGGTGCTGGTATCTCAGTGTTACTATGTAGATCAGAAGCTCAAATCTACAAAGGGAAACTGGAAGGTACCTTTCTACCAAAACTTTCCTCTTAAAATGGCAGAAGGTGTATCTTTTATTCCAAGGACATCTTTGGCTTGCTAAACTGGACACTATTTCTGAGTGTAAGCTGTTTCTGTTCAGTCACATGAAACCTGGGCATATACACATTCCCTAAATAATATAGTTAGGGCTGCTCAGTGTTAAATTACTCTCTGGTTCTATTTAAATATATTAATTTGTAGCTTACACAAACAAGTGGATAAAATGCCTCAAATATTGAAATTCCAGTATGAAGTTTCAAAGTAGCAGGTGAAAGGTGGTTCATTTTTGTTTGTGTTTATGACTGTTCAGGGCTCTGCAATGATACGGCCTATACCTCTTCCTGAGGAGTTGGTTTTCACTGTGGATGACAAAGTCAGGATGGACATTACACAAGCCAAGAAACAGTACTTTGAGACTGTGAGTACACACAAACACACACACACGCAGGTGGGTGGTATACGGGTATAAACACGAATACCATTGTAATGTTGTGCGATGCGATGTTGATTAGAAAATATTATGGATATCATGATATATTAGTACATTTATTAAATACTATAAATACAAATATTTTTCAGGTTCAAAATGTCTTTTGATTGATATTGTCTAGTAGGTCTAATTTGTTTTTAGCAAAGAAAAATAATGCCCCTTTTTTAATTAGAGGGCTGTACCGTGCCATACCGCATATCATAGTATGGGATTGCATTCCCATCTATACCCAGCTCGCTGGAGAACGTACCATACTGGTCTATATCGGAGGGAAAAAAAACTTAGTACGCATCCAGGACAAAGCAGACTATTAATTCATAATAGTATTTGGCTTAGCTAACTAGCCAACAGCGAGCATTAAGGTAATCCAATCTAGCAATAAGCTTTTAACTTATAAACATGTATATTTTATGTGCTGCCACCTTTAGCCACATCTCTTTAGTTTATTCAAGTACAGAAATAAGGTACCGTTGGGTACCAGTACCGAATTCCATGTACCGCTATATGTACTGGTATCGGTTCAAATGTGAACAGTACCCAACCCTAGTTACTTCAACATTTTTTAAACAATCTAGATGCAGTGTTCATTTGACTTCCTAATATGTATTGTCACGTTTTTCCAATCGACTCGATTCAAAGATAGACTCACATTAAAAACTAACATTTTGTATTTTCAAAAATGTGGCAGTGACATAACCAAATGTCTTTGGGCAACATACGATGACCGAGTTGGGAATTACCAAACACTCTGAGACAGTGTTTTTAGTGACTGTCATGTTGAGAAACACGACCGGTACAATGATTGAGGTGTTTAGGGATCTAGAGCATACCTTTAAATGTTTGAGTTAATGAAAACATGTCAGTCTCAAACACTACCCAGACCACAGGCTGTGCCGTAGCCAATCATAAGCATTTATGCAAATTAACCATGTGCCCACGGTTGATATTTCATTCATTAGTGTTTACCCTGAAATTGCAAATAGATAATTTTGAATTTTTTAATGCATTTATGTAGACAATTGAAATTGGTTTACATTTGGAATGTACCATTCCCGATCAAACAACAATTAACAGGTAGGCTGTCTCTCTCCATCGCACTCATATCTAAGGGCTGTAAACAACTTCATTCACATTTTGTCTGGCATTCGAAATTACTCTCTTGCTTGGTTGCCATAGGGCTGCTCTCATGCTCTCTCCCGTTGTCATTTCCAAATGCTTGACATGCACAAATAATTCTCAGATAGGTTGTGGAAACATGGAAAATGGTTTAGCGTGCTGACCTCTGGACCCTGGGAGTGTGGTAGAAACTTGGTTACTCATTATGCATGAATGGTGTTCGGGTGAATACCCACACTGGGGCATGATTAATCTGAATGTTCCAGAAGGGTTTAAACACAGTGTTCTGGAACATCGGCGCGTGCTATTGTGGATTCTCCCGTTGATCCATTGTTTGTTGGATGTACTTTGCTGAGTTTCTGTTATAGATATGGGGGAATATAGTTTGCTAGTTTGTGTCTTCACCACTAGAGTACTTAGGACACCATCTCCAGCAAGTATTACTATATGATCATTAAACATCACACATTTCTCCCTGCAATGGTCTCCGTTCATCCAACAATTCCATTTAACACCTGCAGCAATGCCACAGCACCTGCATTGTGACAAGTTCATGCATTCAATTTCCCACATCCATATTTCCTGGCAAGAAATACTTATAAATCCCTGCCACAAGTTCACCAGTCTACTGTGATTTATTCACTTTGAAGAGCTAATGAAAAGTTGACTTTTAGTTTGTACACTATATCGATATTTTATGTCATTATCGTTCAGACAGTGGGAATTGCTGTCATGAATTTTTGGCCATATTGCCCATCCCTAACACAAAGGCATCCACTCAGAGACTAACTCAGGCTTCATTCATCATCCCAACATTTAGTCACACAAGTGCCCCTAAATTGACATTAGTAGCGAAGATGTAAGGACAAATAAATGTACATGCACTGCGTGTCACTGATTTAAATACACACCGTGGTGTGAGATGCTTTTGCATAATTTAATACCAAATAAAGGAGGCCTAATTATGACTCATTAAAATGTCTGTTTCTAGAAATTTACACTATCAAAATTAAACCATTGAACTCTTTCTGTAAAATGACAGGTGGTGAGGTGTGTTCATTTTAGATTCATGCTTGTTTTGTTACAACAGTGAATCATTCATTTCATGATTTATGGGTTTGTTGATCATCTTACTATTCTCTCTGGAAGTCAACACTCAACAGTAGCCAAGGCAAGTGGCCAAGGAGAGTAAGGTTGTTTGGACTTTGCATTGGTGTTTCCCCCTGGTGGGCAGATGGAGCACTGCATGTATTTTGTTGGGACAGGTTGACAGGAGGTTATGGGTTTAGAACCAGAGACCTATCAGACACTAGTCGGATGCCGCTAGTCTACCTTGCCACCCCTCAAACACATACTTCTATGTATTTTTTCATTGAACACTGAAAAAATGTAAGGACAATACATGGGAACTTCTAAAAATACAAAGATAAATGTTGCTTTCAAAGAACCCATCCACTAATGATGTGCGATACCACGTAATTCCTATTCGATCCGATACCAAGTAATACCCAGGCTCGTATTGCCGACACCGATACCAATACCAATACTTTTTAAGTATTGTATTTGTAGTGTGATGTGACAACTAGTTTAAAGTAAAAAAGTAGGCTGTAGGCGTACCAATTCCAAATTACAGCTGCATAATGACAGTACAATAAACCTCTCTCATATTATCTAATTATAAAGAAAATCTCAGAGACTTGTAGGCTACAGAAAAACAGATTGACAATTAAAACCTTAACAGCCGTAAATAACTTTCCCACAGTCAGTGATAGCAAGATAGTCGCGTTATCTCCCTGTACCTGGACAACTTATGCCGCTGCAGGGTCTTCGTAGCGGGAAGTTAAAGAAGGGCTGCTGCCGCAGTGCTCACACAACTGACCGGCGGAAGGAGAAGTAGTTCCTTTCCCTAATCGGATATAATTTGACTTTTCTGGTGACAAGTTACTTATGATAACTTACACACTCACTCCAAATTACTGAGTTGAAATATCAATATTTTTACATGAGAATCGATACTAGAGCAGGAGACGTTGGTATCGTAAATATCGATACTTTAGTATCGATCCGCACATCACTACCATCCACCCTCGCCCACACGCATACTTCTAATGTGTGTGTTATTTCTCGCTTGACGGCCACTTGTTTGGGTCTGCATGTTTTCAGACTCAGGACTTGCAGGTGGTGACTTATGCATTCACGTCTTACGGAAAAGCAGCCATCAAACAGAAGAAGCTCCACCCAGACACCTTTGTGCAACTGGCCCTTCAGCTGGCTTATTACAGGCAACATGGAAGGTATGAACACCAGCCATATATCCATCCAAAACACGAACACACATCCATCTCAATGACTATTCTCTCTAACGGACACCCCCGCTCACCTCAGGCCAGGTAGTTGCTATGAGACAGCCATGACCAGACGGTTCTACCATGGCAGGACGGAGACCATGAGGCCCTGTACCCTGGAGGCACAGAACTGGTGTCGGCTAATGCTCGACCCTGCAGCCAGTGTAAGTGTGTGTACAACTCTGTTGGTTGTCATGTCACACGTGTACATCAGTGGACCAGGCTGGTTACTCAGTGTGCCCGTCTGTGTCTTCCAGAATGAGGCCAGGAGGAAAGCTATGCAGCTGGCTTTCAACAAGCACAACCAGCTAATGTCTGAGGCCCAGAATGGAAAAGGTTTTGACAGACATCTCCTAGGCCTGTACCTGATCGCCAAGGAGGAGGGACTTCCTGTGCCAGACCTTTTCACTGATCCACTGTATTCTAAGAGGTGTGTTACAAAAGTGTGTTTACAGGCTTCCGGTCTAGACTTCACCTGGTGATGTGCATGAATTTTTAGGGTGAATCTTTACTGATCTACTGAACTTTTAACTAGATCTACTGCCAGCTGTTTCCCCATAATGGGGACATCTGCGCTGTGTAGGGTGCCGTCTTTCGGACGATACGTTAATCAGGTGTCCTGACTAAAGATCACTAAAGATCCCATGACACTATTTATTAGAGAAGGGGTGTTAACCCTGGGGTCCTGGACAAAATTCCAGTCTGGCCCTCATACCATCATGTCAACCTAATTATCCCCAGCTTTCAATTGGCTCATTTATCCTCTCTCCTCCCTCTGTAACTACCCCCCAGACAGTCGCTGCAAATGAGAATATGGCTCCATATCAATTATCATACTAAGTAGGGGAGATCAGGGACAGTTGTAACACTTTTTGACACAACTGTCTCCCCTACATACCGCACTGGTGATTTTAAAATGCATGCTTATATAGTTATCCAGTATTAGGACATACTACCACCTCTTTATTGTTATTATTATTGTTCTAATAATATTAGCAAGAAGCCACTAACTTATAAACAGTAGCTAACTAGCTTTGGTGGAACGTGTATCTTTGTCCTGCAAAACTAGGCCAAATCCATTAAGTACAGTTGTTATTGGCTTAGCTAACGTGCTAGCAAGCTGAAAATAGTAGACTATCCGGGAACTGTTTGCATACTATTTTTGTCTTTACTATGGTTTCGGACATACTAATCTTAATCTGTCATACTATTTACAGCTCTGGAAAAAAATGAGACTACTGCAAAGTTATCAGCATCTCTGGTTTTCTAATAATTTATATTAATGTTTGGGTAAAATCAGTACTTAGGAAGACAGACTTGTTCGGAAGGTTGCCGGTTCGATTCCTGACTTTGCCAACTGTCGTTATGTCCTTGGGCAAGGCACTTTACCCTAAGTTGTTCTGGGGGAATGTCCCTGTACTTACTGTAAGTCGCTCTGGATAAGAGTGTCAGCTAAATGACTTAAATGTAAATAATTGGTTTATTCCATTAAAATAATGACAACATTTTTCACAAATTCTAAATAAAAATCATATCATTCAGAGCAGTTATTTGCTTGAAATGAACTGGTCAAAGTAACAGAACAAGATGCATCGTTGTCAGATTCAAGTTCATATTTATTTTTCTACAGCACAACTTAGGATGCGTTCAGAAATCAATTGTTGGTGGAAAAATAATAATTTGCTTTGTTTGTTCTTCCTGTTGATCACATTGATCACATTCCAGAGGTTTTCAATGGGGTTGATTTTAAGAAGCAAGTGCAGTGGTCCTTTTGTTTCTAGAGCTGTAGTATGGATAATATGCATATTTGAGACTCATGTTCTCAATCAACTTAACTTGTAAAATAAGTGAATGAACAACAAAACATGCTGTAGTTTGGTGTAGCGGTCTACGCTTCCTGGACCTACTTGTCCCCTTCTT
Source organism: Umbra pygmaea (assembly GCA_016801145.1). Classification (NCBI taxonomy): domain Eukaryota; kingdom Metazoa; phylum Chordata; class Actinopteri; order Esociformes; family Umbridae; genus Umbra; species Umbra pygmaea. The sequence goes on from JACXGM010004735.1 coordinate 29,585, forward strand.
TTCTGTCTCCCCCTATGTACCTCTCCCAACTTTTCATTCCTACTGTCACATTAAAATAATAATACAAAAATACAGCAAAACAAGAACAAACTATATAGTTTGTAATCCATTAGGAAAATCACCTGCCATTCTAGGTTAGACCGAAGAGGACTTATCAAATTATATACCGTGTGTGATTGTGACAAGGGCCATGTGCCAGGTATTTCTGGGTACCAAACCCCTGGTACATACATCTGTGTTTATGGTGTGAATTATCTTTGGGTGTTTTCTCTCCAGTGGTGGTGGTGGTAACTTCGTCCTATCCACCAGTCTGGTTGGCTACACTACCGTACTTGGGGCAGTCGCTCCGATGGTGAAGAGTGGCTATGGGTTCTTCTACCGCATCAGTGATGATAGGTGGGTTATAACACACACACACACACACATACACACACAGTTTGATAGGTGGGTTATAACACGCACACACACACAGTTTGATAGGTGGGTTATACCACACACACACACAGTTTGATAGGTGGGTTATAACACACACACACACACACTTTGATAGGTGGGTTATAACAAACACACACACAGTATGATAGGTGGGTTATAACATGCACACACAGTATGATAGTTGGGTTATAACACACACACACAGTATGATAGTTGGGTTATAACACACACACACACTCCTGGATTCTAAACAGTCAAACCTTTAAAAGGTTTAAATGCTACGTAAATGCCTGTAAATTACATATTCCATTCCAGTTATCTGCCTTGTAATCATGTTAGTCATTTTGTTGGTAGGGTTTACATTAGCTCCAGACTCAATACTGGTATTTGAAATTGCATTTGTAGCGGTCTTCGTGGTAGCCAGACTGTAAAAGTCTTTAGACGTGTCTGGTGTCTGACATGTTCTTCCTGTTTTAGGATTGTAGCTTCCTGTTCAGCATGGAAGTCCAATCCAGAGACGGATGCAGAGACATTGTTCCAGAACCTGGTCACCTCCCTTCATGAGATGCTTCACCTGGCTACAGTGGCTCATCTTTAACACAAACACACACATTTTAAATTGAAAAAATGATTTAGTTCTGCACAGATCAATGCAAAAGCACAGTAACAATGCAGTTGATTTTTGTTACCTCTGGAAAATCTCTGTTAAAATACAGATTAACTGAGTAGTTTATTTTGCACTTAAAGCCCCAAGCTGGCTCAGTTCTTTTTTTTGACCTAAAAGACTGTGGCCAGAGGTGTATTGTATGGCCCTGGTGGGCATCATAAGGAATGTAATTTAATGTGATATTATGTAGGATCTAGATTCTGATTTAGCAACATTTACCCATGTTTCTCCCCTCCTTGTTGGTCATGTCCAATTCCCCCTGACCCTGCCTTGTCAGCAACCCCTCAGCTAGTGAGGGCCGGTCTAAATGGTTCGCTGAGCCATCTGCTTATTTTCACACTGCTCATTCAATACGGAAGCCTTTAGTCAGTACATGCCAGAAAGGTGTACACATTCACTAACTCTACTTCTGCGATTGAACTCAGGCTCCCATCGGCACACGTTAAGTCGCTGGAGAGCAACATGGCAAGGTACACTAGTCCAAATTCTTAGTCCCCAAACACGGGCAATGCTCTATGAATTTGGGCCAGCTTTTTCCGGAGCCCTGGGCATAGTCTGAAATGCTGTGACCAGGATCAAACCCTGGCCACGGTGAAGTAGTTGTGCCCACTACACCATGCAGAACCCCTGAGTCAAGGGCAATTCAGATGTGCCTTTTTGCTTATTTTCTTCCCCAGATATTTGGTTAGTAGTTTTAAATTCAGTGGAACACATATTATAGTGTTAACATTGCATTAGCTCTTTGCCTAATTAACTGGCAGAATCCGAAATGTTGGGATAAATTCATTTAATAAATAAAGCAGATGTGTAAACATTTCAAAGGTTTGTTGAAACCTATCCCAGGTTTAAACGTTTAGACTTCTATTAATGCAGACTAATGCTGTGAAATACCACAACCATCCCCCTATGCAATTTCTATTTTCCTGTATGTACCTGTCTGAAACATTGCTGTAACCTGTCTGTTTCTTTATCTCTGCAGGGACCTTGCTCTAACTGTTAGTATTGTTTGTAGCTGTTGGCTTAAGCAGACATTAGCTTGGCTCGTCATTGTCTAGCCCAGATCTGAATCCAATTGAACATGCAGTTTACATGCTGAAGAATAGACTGAAGGCAATAAGCCCTCGAAACCAGCAGGAACTGAAGATGGCTGCAGTACAGGCCTGGCAGAGCACCACCAGGGAAGAAACCCAGTGTCTGTTCAAGCAGTCATTGCATGCAAAGGACATGCAACCAAATATCGACAATTTACTTTATCCTCCATTCTGTTGAACTGTACAATGTTTGTTGGTGCCTGTGTACAAATGGCTCTATGATTTGTAAATGGTTTGTATGTTTGAATATACCCTGAAATTAAAAGGTGACAGCCTGCACTTCAATCTCATTGTCATTTTATCCTTTCAAACTCCAGTGTTAGAGTACAGAAACAAAGTAACAAAATAAATTATTGTCCTTTGAATTATGGTGCTCACTGTAAATGACATATCAAATACAATACTAGCGAAGATATGCTTGTTTCAACTAGTCCTTAGAATAAAAAAATCTTTATTGCTTTATATATGTAAACAAGTATAATTAATACATACAACCTTACGATGAGGTCAGTTAATTCAGTGCAACTGTAGAAACAAGAACATGACAATAGCAGTATACTGTTTGTGCATGACCTCCAATCCCCTAGGTTTATGTATCTCTTACCAGTGTAGGTTCAAGTTAGAAACAACATATGTACTCTTTGGTCCATTTAAATACAAACACCTCCAATAGCATTAGCAAAGCGCAGAGACAATTCAGGATCCCAAGACAAAAAATAGAAATAACGAATGTTACTGATTGAAAGCGAGCCATGGTTGCAAGGACAAACCATGCATGTCGCTGTGGTCTATATGTTTACATTCAATTTTTTTCCCAATATCGGAGTAAAGAAAGCTAATATTTTGGGATTTGAACAGGTCATGAGGCATACAAGCTCATGAGGTCAGTCTCACATTTAAGGCAGAGGTGTAAATGCAGTGTTTTTTGGGTGTGTGTGTTGGATATAATTTGGTTTAAAAACTGGCACTCTATGGTGCAGATTTGACACTCGAAATACACCCCATACCCACCCTAGCACCTCTACAGATGGTTCTCTCAACAGCAGAACAGGCCATCAATTTCTGACCAATGACCTAAATTCAACCACAACATTCCTAGCAGAGAAAGAACCTGCAAACCAGCTGGGACTTGTACATTAGGCAGAGGTATAAACGTACAAGATACTCAGCTGTGTTCACCAGATGAGGAAATCAAAACTACCAGGTAAATGGTTTCAAAACTTAGAGATGACCTGAAATCAAGTAACTGTTTAGTCACTCCCTTTACCATTAAGATCTTAATTAAGCACGTCCCTGCCCTGATGAATACAGCTGAATACTTTTTAAACCTCTGGTAGCAGGATTGTTACTTCCTGTCCTCTCCCTGTCTGCCATGGCCCATCTGGGTATTGACCAGGGCGTGGTACACTCCTCTCTGAGCCAGTAGTTGCTGATGTGTTCCCTGCTCCACCACCACTCCCTTCTGGAAGACGGCGATCAGGTCAGCATTCTGAATGGTGGACAGGCGATGGGCCACCACGATACACGTCCTGCCTTGCCGAGCCACGTCCAGAGCCTCCTGCACAACCTGGGGAGGGATAAGGCGAAGAGATGGAAGAAATAGGAAGAAAACATTCAGGAAAAGATCAGTAGATAAACAGACTACGATGAGTCTGTACAGATAAGTGTAACTGGAAACACTCACTCTCTCACTCTCCGTGTCCAGTGCAGAGGTGGCCTCGTCCAGAAGCAGGACTTTGGGGTTCCTGAGGATGGCCCTGGCGATGGCTATACGCTGCTTCTGTCCTCCTGATAACTGGGTCCCCTTGTCACCAGCCTGGGTATCGTACTTCTACTCACACAGAGGGATGGAGCAAAATGAGGGGAAGAACTACACATCCTCATCTCATATAGGGGTTGTAGTTCAGGATGAAAATGACACATTTTAACATAAGTGTTTCTGAACAAAATTAACAATGCAAGTCTAGCATGGTAGCTCACTGTCAGGGCAAAGCATCAATCAATTAAATGATCTACAGTGAGTGGTAAGCAACATATTGGCTGCAAGAACACAAAAGAAGCAAGCAAACTTGAGTTACCTCCTCAGATTAGTTGATGATCACGGTAGAGGGCAGAGCTTATGTTCCAAAACTGACATCCCTCAAATAAATTACAAGTTAAAGGTTGCCTTTAGTTTTTTTATAAAGTTTTTCCAGATTTTCCTCCATTCCCAATTCCCTCTAATCCTGCCTTGTCTGCAGCTCTGCAACTCCTTGCAAAGATCCGTGGTACAGTATGACGAGGGGTGGGCACATTGTTCATTTAACCACATGTCGTCCGAGCCGCCGATTCTTTTTGCACTCTTCACCCAACCTAGAAGCCTTTAGTCAGATCATGCATGGGATGATTACATTCACCGACTACTTCCGCGACTGACTTTACAGGTGCCTGATTTGAACACAAGTAGTCGCTGGAGACCGATGTGTCAGGATAGATAATGACTTATTTTATAAAAACAGTAGGAGCAGTAGTGCTTTATTAGTAACAGTAGTAATAACTGTTGTAATATTGTAATATGCCAATAGGTGACTCTGTTGTATTGCCATCTAGTGTGTCATTACAGCTCTGTTATTCTTTCCTCTTCGTTGTTTCTTCTTTGTTTTTTGGATATATAAAAAAGGGCACGTGAAATTTTTAGGTATCGGGCCCAGATCTTCGCTAAAGCAAAGAATAGGTACTTTTACCAAGTTTCTTTTGTGTGTGAAAATAGACTGTTGTGGAATTCACAATGGAGGATAAACTGTTTATTTAAAAGCTGAGTGGGACAGAGAACTGGGCAATGTGGAAATTTCAAATGCAACCTTTGATGAAAGCTAAAGGACTATGGGGCATAGGGATGGAGACTGACTATGGGGCATGGTGATGGGACTGACTATGGGGCATGGTGATGGAGACTGACTATGGGGCATGGTGATGGAGACTGACTATGGGGCATGGTGATGGAGACTGACTATGGGGCATGGTGATGGAGCCTGACTATGGGGCATGGTGATGGAGACTGACTATGGGGCAGAAGGAGCAAATGCACAGGCAAGAGCAGAATTAGAAAAATGGAAAGAAAAATTGTTTTCTGTTTTGGTGGTGAATGTGAGTACGCCCTATTTGTACCTGATAACAAGCTTTAAAACTCCTAAGGAAAAGTGGTACACTCAAACAAGCTGTTTCTGAAGAAATAAAACTTCAGATGTGAAATGAAGGATGGAGAAAACATAACTGAACATTTTAAACGAATGAAGGAGTTAACTGAACAGCTAGGGACAATAGGTGTGGTGATTGAAGAGGACAGCCGCGGTCGGTGGATCTTAATTGGGAAGGACGGGCTCGTATTACGCTCGGAACCGGAGTGAATGGAATGGTGCGCAACGAACAAAACCAATTGGGGAGCTGCTGTCAAGAAGTCTCACTGTTACATCCATAATAAAAATGGAAATCTCAATGGAATGTGAAAACAAAGATCAGATGGATTGTATCAGCTGGATGTCGAGGGGTTTGCCCGCCGGTTACTGTGCGTCAAGTGCAGTAATAGCAACCAGCTTGTGGCACCAGAGTCTGGGTCACATCACTAAGTTGAAGGAACTTAAAAAACTGGTTTGAGAGAGAATGAGAGAGAATTCCTGCAGAGAAAGAAGTTCCTTTCTGTGAAGCATGTGTTGAAGGCAAGCTGTCTAGGAATCCACATAAGCCAGTGGGAGAAATCTGTAAACTACAGTTGGTTCATGGTGAAGTCTGTGGTCCCATGTAGACTAAATCTATAGGTGGATAAAAGTACTTTGTGACTTTTATTGATGAATATCCTAGATGTTGCAAGGTATATTTCATGAAACAGAAAAGTGAAGTTTTTTGCAAATTCAAGGAATATTATCCAATGTGGGAGGAACCGCTGGGGTCGGGTGCGCTGCCAAATGGGTGGTAGTGAAGGTCAGGGGCCTCAACGGACCAGACCTGGGCGGCAGAGGCTGGCTCTGGGGACGTGGAACGTCACCTCTCTGGGGGGGAAAGAGCCGGAACTGGTGCGGGAGGTGGAGCGCTACCAATTAGATCTGGTGGGGCTTACCTCTACGCACAGTCTCGGTTCTGGAACCATTCTCCTGGATAGGGTTGGACTCTTTTCTTCTCCAGAGTTGCCCAGGGTTTGAGGCGCCGGGCGGGTGTGGGGATACTCACAAGCCCCCGGCTGAGCGCCGCTACGTTGGAGTTTACCCCGGTGGACGAGAGGGTCATCTCCCTGCGCCTGCGGGTTGCTGGGGGGAAAAATCTGACTGTTGTTTGTGCATATGCACCAAACAGGAGTTCAGAGTATTCAGCCTTCTTGGAGACCTTGAATGGAGTCCTGTATGGGGCTCCAGCTGGGGATTCCATAGTTCTGCTGGGGGACTTCAACGCGCACGTGGGCAATGATGGAGACACATGGAGAGGCGTGATTGGGAAGAATGGCCTCCCTGATCTAAACCCGAGTGGTTGTTCATTGTTGGACTTCTGTGCTAGTCATGGATTGTCTATAACGAACACCATGTTCGAACATAGGGATGCTCATAAGTGTACTTGGTACCAGAGCACCCTAGGCCGAAGGTCAATTATCGATTTTATAATCGTTTCATCTGATCTGAGGCCGTATGTTTTGGACACTCGGGTGAAGAGAGGGGCGGAGCTGTCAACTGATCACCATCTGGTGGTGAGTTGGGTCAGGGGGTGGGGGAAGACTCTGGACAGACCTGGTAAACCCAAACGGGTAGTGCGGGTGAATTGGGAACGTCTGGAGGAGACCCCTGTCCAACAGACTTTCAACTCACGCCTCCGGCGAAGCTTTTCGTGCATCCCTGTGGAGGTTGGGGGCATTGAACCCGAGTGGACAATGTTCAAAACCTCCATTGCTGAAGCTGCGGTGGGGAGCTGTGGTCTTAGGGTCTTGGGTGCCTCAAGGGGCTGTAACCCACGGACACCGTGGTGGACACCGGTGGTCAGGAAAGCCATCCGACTGAAGAAGGAGTCTTTCCGGGATATGTTATCCCAGAGGACTCCAGAGGCAGTTGCAGGGTACCGAAAGGCTGCAGCCTCTGCCGTGAAAGAGGCAAAGCAGCGGGTGTGGGAAAGGTTAGGAGAAGACATGGAGAAGGACTTTCGGTCGGCACCAAAGTGCTTCTGGAAAACCGTCCGTCACCTCAGAAGGGGGAAGCGGGGAACCATCCAAGCTGTATACAGTAAGGGTGGGACTCTGTTGACCTCAACTGAGGAGGTAACAGGGCGGTGGAAGGAGCACTTTGAGGAACTCCTGAATCCTACTTCTATGCCCTCTA
>JACXGM010004736.1:0-37039 GCA_016801145.1 Umbra pygmaea
GACTGGGACGGAGATTTGTCTTCCAACAAGACAATGATCCAAAACATAAAGCAAAATCTATAATGGAATGGTTCACAAATAAACATATCCAGGTGTTAGAATGGCCAAGTCAAAGTCCAGACCTGAATCCAATCGAGAATCTGTGGAAAGAACTGAAAACTGCTGTTCACAAACGCTCTCCATCCAACCTCACTGAGCTGGAGCTGTTTTGCAAGGAGGAATGGGCAAAGATTTCAGTCTCTCAATGTGCAAAACTACCCCAAGCGACCTACAGCTGTAATCGCAGCAAAAGGTGGCGCTACAAAGTATTAACTTAACTGAATCATTTTGCACGCCCAATTTTTCAGTTTTTTATTTGTTAAAAAAGTTTGAAATATCCAATAAATTTCGTTCCACTTCATGATTGTGTCCCACTTGTTTTTGCTTCTTCACAAAAAATTACAGTTTCATATCTTTATGTTTGAAGCCTGAAAATTGGCAAAAGGTCGAAAAGTTCAAGGGGGCCGAATACTTTCGCAAGGCACTGTTTATCTATGATATTCTCTACTTCACTAAGGAACCTTAAAAGATTTACAGTATGTAGTACAGAGAAAAGTAAATTTAAATTAAATTCACATTGATCCATATTATTTCACACAGGGAGTCAGTTGATGTAACATTTTATTTTTTACATTTTATTTAACTCTACTTATTTAGGTTTGCATAATAAAAGGTGGTAAATACTTAGACAACAATATTTTTTCCATTTTATTTTCACATTGACAATAACTGATATGTTTTGTAGATCAAACACAAAAGGTACAATTAATTGAATTTCACTCACACTTTGTAATGCTACAAAAAGTCGAAGGGGTTGGTTACTCATTCCATCTAATGACCAATAAACAAAGCAGCAGTAAACATGTTGTCTCCCAGGAATGATGCATCATTCCCCTGAGCCAATCAGTGTCATTTTCTAAATCCCAGATTACTATGACAACACATGATTCACTGAAGTTTAGTTACAGTTATGTCAGTGGGGTCATAGTCCCACGTGACTTAGGAAGACTTGTGTCTAAAATAGTTTTTTTTTTTTGGGATAGTCTCACATCAATTAGCAAGACTCGTGTCTAAGATAATTGTTTTTGGAGGGGGGTGGTTAAATTATTATATTATTATTAGTAGTACTATTTTTAATGACACAACAGTAGAAAGCATAGGATAGGGCACTGGTTCTCAAACCTTTCCTAGGGACCATTAACCAGCTCACAATTTTATCATAGCCAAAGTAGCTCACCTGAATCCAGCAGCCAAGTGGTTGCTAATTAGTTAAAAAGTTAATTAATGTGTGCTAGCTCTGGGATTCCTCTAACATATGGTGTAGCCTTGGGTCCCAAGGAGAGGTTTGGGAACCACTGAGCAAGGGAGACAGGCATGTAGGGGGAGACAGTGAGGAAGGGCAAAGACAGCGGCATAATCAGGGCTTAAAATCCTGTTGTCGGGGCCAAGATGGCACGGAGTAGGAACTTACATCACAACACCAAACTCTGGCATCTCATGTCCTTGAGAATGTGTGTCAAATGTGGCTAAAGATTGCGATATAAACATGTGCCCATTTTAGCTCCCCATATGATCATTATTAATGTTTTTCGCATAGGTTGAGCCATGGCAGTATTTGTGAAATTGCTGCACCTCCAAATGTTTTTTACCCTTATTTAACCAGGAAAAATAAGAATAATTTCTTTTTTGCAAAAATGACTTAGTAACTATATATAATGGTGGAGGAAAGGAGACTTTCTTGCTAACATACAGAATACCAGAGGCTTCACCTTAGTGTTCGGAGATTCAAAAAAGGCCCCTCACAGACACCTCTCAGGTGTGCTAACCACCTTGCCACCCAAATATGAATACTCTTATGTACGTTCATGTATATTCCAGACCATGCTTACAGTATGCGTCCCTAAAACAATCATATTATATATGGAGTCTCTTAGCAAATGGACATCACCAATGAAGGCATCCACAATGTAGTCAAGTTGTTGAGACTTTAATGAGAAATTCTTCCCTGGTGAGCGACTATGACAAAGTTTTAAACATTAAAAAGGATTAGCCTGTGAAAATGGGGCATCAGTAAGGATGAAGCATACATTGAAAATGAACTAACATACATTATAATGTTGCATGACAATGTCCATGCCTTCAGTTTTCGATGGCTTCAAAAGATCTGGCAAAAGTTCACCGTACAGGAAACAACCGTGTTGAAGTATCGAAGGCAAAATGTTCTGTTTATTTTCTATTAGTAAGTTCATTCAAGCTAGGCACTAAATGGGCTATTATGGGCAAGTTGTAATGACATTACTTCAACATGAGGCAATGTAGTTTGATAATTAATGTTTGGTGGCAACTATGGAATATAAGTAGGAACATTTCCATGGAAAGCTACTCCATCTAGTGGAGGAAAGACCATCCTGGCACTAACAACTACATTTTCAGTATCGGTCATGTGATCAGTTGGTGTATAATAAATATGGCCCCTCCACTCATCTAACACAACTTACCCTGTAATTATTCTGAGGTGTCTGTTTGTGGTGCCTGTTCAGGGCTAACACACAACTGTGGAACATCTCTACCTTTTATCTAGGGGTTGAACAAAAGCCTGCATAACATTATTCATCATTCAGTTTGTGAATAATAATACATTATTAAATATCAGAATCACAATCCACTGTTTTTCACCTTTTACAATAAAACATGTGCTACATGGGTGTGGGTTAACACATAAATGCCTATAAACCACTCAAAGATTGTTTTAGTTAAATATTATTGAAATATTATTAGCATTAATCTGGCCCTCAAAGTGGTTCTAAAATGCACACCTACTAATCTATTTAACTCAGTGAGGAGTCTAGCTTTCCTACAGTTTATCTGAGAAACCATGTGTATACATTTGACTAAACTTGGTGAATTATGTATCTTCATGGAAGTCTTGCCTTTCAAATTTTAACATGGCTCTACCAGGGGGGCTTTGCAACATACATTGTGTGATGTGTTTACTGTTGACTTGTTACGAACATTAAGTATGAGTTTTCCAGCTGATTCAATGGGTTTTTCATTTTAGTAATTGAACACGCTGGTTACCAATACTTTTTGATATTATTCAGTTTGAACTGAACTACTCCCTCATGTTCATTTTACCAGTGATTTATAGTCTAAGGGGCTGACACACCAAGCCGACTGTCGGCCATCTGGACTAGTTGGGCCTACGGAGACGGACAGTCGCTCTAGTCTGTCCGGTGTGTCCCTCACAATGACACTATACAAGATAGACGATACCTTGCCAATCATTCCTATGGAGAGAAAGTGAAGTCAATTAGAAGCACTTTTTCGGTGTTAGCCAAGCATACTACGCAGCCTCAAGCTGAGCGTAATGACGTAGATGTGACGTGAGCAACGTCTCTGAAAGTTGGAATTCTTAACTTTGTCATGCCAAGGGAAATCTGAATCATTCTGAATCTTGCCTCTTGCAGAGAAAGTAGAGCATGAGTAGGAGTTGTCCATGAGTGTAGGAGCAGAAGCAAATTTTGGTAAGTATTCTGATTAATTATTTTGTCATTTTGACTGTATGGCTCCATGTCCTCCGATTGCCTGCGAGCTTCTCCTGGACTTTACGGTAATTTCTGTACTGTGCTACAGTAAGTATTGACGAGGTCAATTCAGCGGTGGACGGACGAATATAGAGACAGTGACCAGTTTTATTGGCAAATGCATTGATGATATTGTACCACGTACAACATCAAGAACATTTGCAAATCAAAAACCGTGGGTCAACAGTGGAATCAGTGCCATGCTAAAGGCACGGACTACAGCATTCAATTATGGCAACATGGACAACTACAAGAAATCACGGTATGACCTCAGAAAGGCCATCAAAAGTGCAAAAAAACAATATAGAGCAAAAGTAGAATCTCTCTACCACGGCTCCAACACCAGGCACATGTCGAGCGGTTTGAGGGGAGGTGTCAGCCTCTCTCGCAGGGGAACTTAACACGAGTTTGAGAGAAACACGGATGGCTTGGACATTCAATGGGACCAGGGCGGGTGTCCACTTCAAGTAACCAGGGCAGATGTGTGTAAATCCCTAAAAAGGATGGACATTCTCAAAGCTGCTGGACCGGACAACATCCCTGGCCGCGCTCTCAAGGTATGTGTGGACCAACTGGCAGATGTATTCACTGATATATTCAACCTATCGCTACATCGGTCAGTGGTCCCCACCTGCTTCAAGAAGTCCATCATTGTCCCTGTTCCTAAGAAGGCAAAAGTCCTCTGTATGAAGGACTACCGCCCAGTAGCACAGACGTCCACCATCATGAAGTGCTTCGAGCAGCTAGTCAAAGCCCACATCACAGACTCCATGCCTGCTACATTGGACCCGTACCAGTTTGCCTATAGACCTAACAGATCCACAGAGGACGCCATCTCTCTGTCCCTCCACTCTGCTCTCTCCCACCTGGACAAAAAGAACACATATGTGAGAATGCTGTTTATAGACAACAGCTCAGCATTTAACACCATTGTGCCCCTTAAGCTTGCAGTGAAGCTCAGGGAACTAGGTCTCAACCCCGCCCTGTGTGGCTGGATCCTGAACTTCCTGACGGGCAGACCCCAGGTGGTGAGGATGGGCAACATCACCTCTACATCCCTTATCCTCAGCACTGGTTCCCCCCAGGGTTGTGTCCTGTACTCTCTGTTTACCCACGACTGCGTGGCAACTCACACCTCCAACACCATCATAAAGTTTGCTGATGACACCACCGTTATAGGCCGGATCTCTAATAATGACGAATCGGCCTACAGAGACGAGATACGATCACTATCTCTGTGGTGTCAGGACAACAACCTTCAACTCAACGTCAGCAAGACTAAGGAGATGATTGTGGACTACAGGAAGCAGCGGCGAGGAGACCACGCCCCCATTATCTTCAACGGGTCTGCAGTCGAGAGAGTCCGCAACATTAAGTTCCTCGGGGTCAAAATCAGCAATGACCTGACCTGGTCCATCCACTCCCAACATCGTGGTTAAGGAGGCCAGAAAGCGGCTCTTTTTCCTCCGCCGGCTAAGGAGATTCGGCATGAACGCAAGGATACGCTCCAATTTCTACAGATGCACTATTGACAGTATCCTGACCTGCTGTGTCACCGCCTGGTACGGCAGCTGTACAGCCCTCGACCGCAAGGCACTGCAGAGGGTGATCAAAACAGCGGAGCACATCATAGGGAATGACCAGCCATCCCTGCAGGATCTCCACACGGACAGGTGCAGGAAGAGAGCCAAGCAGATAATCTCTGATCCCAGTCACCCATGCCACGAACTGTTCAGCAAGCTGCCGTCGGGCAGAAGGCTCAGAAGCATCCAGACCAAGACCAACAGGTTCAGGGATAGCTTCTTCACATGGGCCGTCAGACTACTCAACACAACCCTACAACTCATTACTCCATCCTCACCTCATGCACACTTGCCACTTTACACTGTCACTTTACACTGTACATAGGACTTTGGATATTTCTATAGGATCACTGCCACTTTGCTTCAACTGTACATAGCGACAAAGCTATTTTAGACCTCGATTATATTGCCATTTATATGTTTATAGGTTGTTATACTGTATATTTTAGATAGGTTTACTATTATTATTATTTTATCTGCATTGTTGGGGAGGACAGGATCTAAGCATTTCATTGCATAACTTGTTATTGTAATGACAAATAAACACCCTTGAACCTTGACACAGTTAACATATTTTCACAAAAACGGCTGCTACGGGGCCATAACGTGAGATACAAGGTATTGGAGCTTTTTATATATTGTCCTGTTTATTCAGAAATGAACAATGGACAAATAGAGTCTTTAAACGCTTCGGATGTAAATTTATTCACTATCAAATTGACCCCTAAAATGAATGGAATGCTAATGTAAGGTGATAGCCAGGTAGCATCAAAATCCACACAGGGCTGCTTCAACTTCTAGGTCTAAGCCTTCCCCCTTGGTCCTTCATCGTCGCCATGCGTTGGGCTCTGTTGGCCTTTTTTGAGGTGCCTGACACCGATTCAACATGTTGAATCGGCGTCGGGGTCGTCTGGCACTTGGCCACAGGGCTAGACAGGGACCACTCTGATTGGCTGTGCAGCTAGCGAGTGCTCAAAGAAAAAGACGGAAGTGACGAGAGAAGTAAACGACTACAGACCCACGTGTGCGCACCGATGGATGTGAATTAAAGGGACACAAACAGACTGCTTACCTCAAATTTTTCATCATCTGAAAAACACAATATATATTATATCGAGATATAGGCCATCTGGAGCGAAGAAACAGAAGACCAGCTAAACAAAGAGAGTTGCAAAAACACAACACTGGCATGAGATTACTAAATGAAAAAATATATGTAAACATTTTTTAAATTGTGGGGGTGGGGGGTTAGATATTTTCAATCATCTTGGAATACAAACCATTGGGTCTGATAACCTGTTAAAGGTAACATCAACCGCATTCCTTATAATATCATGACTGTCACTTTCCAGTTAGTGGAGAGTCAGGTAAGTTATGCCAAAAATTTAGTTAAACCATTGTTAGAATACATCTTTAAATGATTTGCCATTTTAATTGCATCATTATGGTCAGTTGTTAGCATCCTAGTCACCACATACCAACAGTGCCTGAGGTTCCAAGGGACCTGCAAAAAGACATGCACAGCATAGCTTTAAATAATAAATGTGCTATGTCTTCATGTTTCTGTTCTGCATATGAAATCACCTACAGGTGATGCTAGGAATAAGGAGACAGAGGAAGAGATTAAGGCTGATGTGACAGTGGTGTTAGAGACCAGGGCAGAGACTTACTAGGTGCAGCAATGCAACTATAAACAACAGAGTAGGCGCATAGGCACAGGTGGGCTTGGGCCTACACTGGCCCACCCAATCAAGAGTCTGGTTAACCAACAGGTTTTGACATATAACTTTAGGTACTGGTATAATAGGAACATTTGATATTTATGCTGATTTGCCATTGTGTAGTGGAATGAGAAAATGGTTTACAGGACAAATATGCATATCTTAAGAGCTGGCTGCCAGCTGGCATCTCTCACACCTATTCAATACAAAGGGCTTACTAAGAGCAGCTAAGATACAGGTAAAGGACCACACAGACACAGCCTAGACTATGTGGAGGCTTTTATCGTCTGGGCAGGCTTCGTTGGAGGTTGGGCAGACTTGACCGTAACCTGGTCAGGCTTCACGGAAGGCTGGTGTTGAACCATGACCTCCTAGCCACTCCCCCTCACTGTTATCTGGGCAATATAGATAATGATGATGGCTGGAGGCGGACTTGATCGGAGTTGTGGAGGCAGCTCAACCCCCCAATTCCACCGTGGTGGGGGAGCAAAGATGGTCTTAAGCCGAGCAGAAAACAGTTCATAGCTCTCCACCTCCGGTCCATCTCTTCCAGATGTTAGTATCTGTGGCTAGAATTAAGTTCACCACCTCTTCTTTCCCGGTCTGAAAACCCCACCTTGGATGGTGAACGTAAACATCCAGTTGTTGACAAAATGCTTTACTGTGTGTTGGGGTGCCATCAAACTTCATCAGGAGAGCTAGGTAAGGAACACTCACCATGCCAGGCGAGAATGTGTAGCTGGGGGCTCCACTGTCATCTTGGGATTGGAGGCTCTGAAACGCTGTTCCTGGAGATCTACCATCCTGTAAGTTTTCACTTCAACCCTAATTTAGCACACCTGATTCTAATAATTAGCCAAAGGAAAGCTAAAATATGTTGCCCACAAAAACGGTTGGAGAGAACCTAAAGGGCGGTAGATCTCCAGGAATAGTGTTGGGCAGCTTTGTTCTACAGCATTTCCCTTCAACTTGCTGCTTCCTTTCTTACAGTCTACTATTTTCTCATGCTGAACCTGAAAATATGAAGGCAAAAGATGGTGCATGGTTTAGTACTTAAATTTTTAAGTTATCTTTAAACTCATCCATTTTCTTAAGACTGTAAACACAAAATGACACAAAATGAGCCACATAGAGCCCTGTATTGCACTGCTCGTTTGCTTTTAAAGCTAAGCAGGGTTGGGTCTAGTTAGGCCCTGGATAGGAGACCAGTGCTGCTGGAAGTAGTGTTGGAGGGCCAGTGGGGCACTTTACCATCTGGTCTAAAGATCATTCCCAATGCCCCAGGGCAGTGATGGGGACATCTGCCCTGCGTAGGGTGCCGTCTTTTGGATTGGATGTTAAACGGGTGTCCTGACTCACTAAAGATCCTATGGCACTAGTCGTAAGATGAGGGGTGTTGACCCCGGTGTCCTGGACAAACTTCCAATCTGGCCCTCATACCATCATGGCAACCTAATCATCCCTGTCTCTCAATTGGCTCATTCACCCCCCCCCTCCCCAGGCTGTTGCTGCAAATGAGGAAGTGTTGTCAGTCCTCTTGCCTGGTAATTTAAAGGTAAACTAAACTAAAACCAAATCCTCAAACTACGTTCACAGAACCCCTGACTCTGCTGGCAGTATCAAACAACCGCCTCAAAACGATTTAATCTGTTAACAAAATCAAACAATGCTTTCATATCTTACACACAGCCAGTCAATAAATAAACAATACAGAGCATTCATTAGACAAAACATCAAAAAGTGGAGAACACAGGGTCCAGGCCATGTAGATACAGATTTATTTTTAAATTGTATTTAGTAAACACATTTGCGATGAAAACAAAACGTATAGTTTTCACAACTTAGTACAGTGTATATATTGTATACTGCAAGTAGTGCAAGTAATACAGTATGAATGTCTGTATATTCAACACTTGTATAAAAACACAGTAGTCCAACTGCAAAAGCCCAAAGAACAAAGAAACCACATTACGGCACACTCAAAAATGTTGTTGTCAATGAGAGATACCTCAGCATCATGTCTTTTTGTTAGGTCCGGCCAGAAGACTTCATCCACATAACAGACAACGTTGTCCCTTGCTAATCAATGGGGGAAAACCCCTCTGGTGTACCAGATTCAGCCTTGACAACACTCCACACTGAAAGTGTCTCACTACACTTGCTTGCACATACTGAAATTGTAGATCAATGACCCTTCCTGAGTTGTGCTCAAAGGGAACTCTCTACACTTGCTTCATGTGTACCCTGTTGTGTTGGAGGACACGGTATATGGGAGAAAGGATGACACCGTGGATTCCTTCAAAGTTTACATTGTGTTCAACAACTCTGCTGTATTTCATGGTGTCGGATGGCATTGTTTTGAAAGATCGTATCAACAATGAGAGCCTATTGCTGTTAGGAGAACATAGCTGTCCTTCTACCCTCATGTGGTAGTCCAGCAATTCTACATGAATGGAAAAAGGATCTTACAAATTTATACATACAGTAAAAATACTGTCCTAATGGATATTACTTCTATATGTAACATGTTGTATGGTATGAAAGGTTCTTTTTTTCCGCCATTTCAAAGTAATGTATTGAATCAAATTTATACAGTAAACGTAATGTCCAAAATAGAAAAAACAATGACCTGTTCTCTTCTCTGAATGTCCTGATTATGGTGGCAACAGAGTATCTACTCAAATTGGTTTGTACTCTTTGTACTGTATGCCTCATTGTCATTCCATGAACAAGAACATGGTCTATGACAGTTTCCTGAATTTCTTCTGAAATTCTTGGTCTTGCTCTTCTTCATTCTTGTACTCTTTCTCCTCTTCCACCACCTCTTACACATTCTCTTCCTCCTCTGCCTCTCAGATTTTTTAAATCCATTGTTGGTCTCAACATTCAATGTACAAGTTCCCCCTGTTCACTCTGAACTGGCTTCTATTCTGTACAATTGGGTTGATCACATCACTGGAAACAAGTGTATACAATTTTGAGTTGTTGTGTGTAAACAATGACAACTGTGTTGTAGTTGTGTTTAACCTTTGCTGCCCGTGTTTAATTTTGCAACAAGTTCATCACAGGAAACCTATGGATTGCGTACTCCAGGTTGGGAATGAGTCCTTACCCCAAGTGAAGGAGTTTAAGTACCTCTGGGTCTTGTTCGCGAGTGAGGGGACAATGGAGCGTGTGATTGGCCAGAGAATTGGAGCAGCGGGGGCGGTGTTGCATTTGCTTTACCGCACCATTGTGACGAAAAAAGAACTGAGCCAGAAGGCAAATCTCTCGATCTACCGGTCAGTCTTCGTTCCTACCCTCACCTATGGTCATGAAGGTTGGGTCATGACCAAAAGAACGAGATTGCGTATACAAGCGGACCTTCTCAGGAAGGTGGCTGGTGTCTCCCTTAGAGATAGGGTGCAGAGGCATCATGCCCATTGAAACTAAGGGGGCACGTGCCCCCTCAGATTTTTGAGTCAAGTGGATTTTCCTTTTAATATCTGTATTTGTGGACACATGTTTCTGTGTGTTGTGCACACTGTGCCCCCTAAAACAAATAGGTGCATGATGCTTCTGATAGGGTGAGAAGCTGCTGATCCTTCATGTAGAAAGGAGCCAGTTGAAATGGTTTAGGCATCTCATAAGGGTGCCCCCTGGGCGCCTCCCTAGTGAAGTGTTCCAGGTACGTCCAGCTGAGAGGAGGCCTTAGGGAAGACCCAGGACTAGGTGGAGAGATTATATCTTGACACTGCCCTGGGAACACCTCGGGATCCCCCAGTCAGAGCTGGTTAATGTGGCCAGAGAAAGGGAAGTTTTGGATCCCCTGCTAGAGCTTCTGCCCCTGCGACCTGACTCCAGATAAGCGGTTGAAGATGATAGTTGAGAGAATGAGAGAAGTTCAATCACATTGCAAAATGTGTTTTAGTGAGTGAGAATGTGTTTAGAGTTTTCCAAGAATGGATGAGTGTATGAGATTTGCAAAAGGTGTCTAACTACCTGAACTTGTTTAAGGTTTTGCTAAAAGAGTATTTGATTCAACAAATGGGTTTAGGCCACGTATCATTTGGTTCAGAAAATGGGGTTTAGTGTTTTAGCAATTCAGAAAAACTGAATGAAATCTCATTTTATTAGCGGACAATGATAACACTTCATCATAGTTTAGTATCATATAGTCCGTGGTGTGTTCATTTGTTTTTGGGAACTGTACAAGGTTGTGGGCTGGTCTGCGTTTCAAAGTCACAGCCCATTTTTCAGTCCCAGTCTCACTCTGAGTAGGGGACAAAATGTAAGAATACTACAGGACTTGAAGTGATGGTGAATGTAAAAAACTGGCTAAAATCATTTGAATCACAATTTTTGTAAGCTGCAAAGCCTTTTGTAGGTGTGTACTGGTGCCACTTCTATGTATTAGTCATAACTAGGAAACTCAAGTGATTGCACCATCAACATGGAACAAGACCCAAACCAGAAAAAAGACAAATATTACAGTACATTTCCAAAGTAATTTAGAGTTCTGGAGTGTCACTACAGAATCACATGAATACATTTTTTTAAACAATTAAACAGGCAATCAAACACATAAAAAACAAAAAAGAATGTCTGTTGTAGGATAAAATGGCAGGCTTTTTTAAATGATTGTTACTTAATAAAATGAACAAATTTGGGCTTGGAAAAAATGACATCTCCCAGAATAGCAGCATTTCATGTGTATTTGGCCACAAGGTGAAATGTACAGGACTAGTTAAAACAGCATTAACACATGAATAACAATTGAATTAAAAAGAAAAACAAGACAGTCAATGTAGCATTTTTGACACTGTCACTGTTGGGCCAAACAGAGTCCCTGATAATTGTGTACTGCATGTATTGATTTGAGTCCAATGTCATCAAAACCACTTTTTGAATTGGAATTTCATGGCTACCTGAAGTATGATAGTAATTATACTTAGGGATTATGCACTTAACCATATTAAACATCAAACCCAATGAGGAAGGTTTATAATAATACTTTGTTATGTCCCAGGTGGCATCTTTAAAAGTGTAATTTAGTATAATTGGTTGTATCGCTGAACACAAACATTTGAGTGAATCCTATGTTATAACATGTTGCACCACTGAACGAAAAAGTTTAGTTAATCATAAGTTATTATGTTTTTTTCACTTACTAATCAAACAGTTTAGTAAAATGATGTCACACTGCTCTACCCTTAGCATTGATGATACCAAGGACATTCTTGTCATGGTTAGCTACATAACAGAAACATTATAGAACTACAATTGATAAATAATCAGCCCCAGATACATGTTCATAGATTCCAAATACTTTTCATACATATCATACGATAAAATGTAAAAAATTCAACCCATAAAAATGTATTACTCTTATCCAGATAAAGTAGATAAACCTTGCAACCATAAGTTAATGAAAGTGGGTTGCATAACCAAAATCATGGTGCATTTAACATAATTGACCAGCAGGTTGCGCCAAGACAATTTCGATTACTAGTTCAACGTACCAGACTGCTCGCTGATGATACTTAGCACACTACATTCTACTAGATTAAACAAATAACAAATTAGCTAAAACCTCTTATAAAAAATATTTGATCAACAGACCTTACAATTTGTGTGTTAATGTTTAAGAAGAGAGAAAGTGCATGTCAGAAGAGACATAATTGGACAAATGACCCTGTCAATAATAAAAAAAACATAATAAAGATATGTACTAACAGTATTAACTAGATTATTCAGGCTGAAGGAACCATATTTTAAATGTTAGTAATTCTGGCAATATGTGAATCAACATAATAACAATTATCAGTTTGTTTGTTATTTAACTAGTGTGTTATGCAAACTCAACCATGTGTCTCACTGAATTTGTTCCCCCTTGATATTTTTAATTTTATTTTTGGCAGTACGTTTCCGGAACTCTTGGTGTTTTGTTTTGTTTTTGTGTTCCATGAGGGTAGCGAAACAGCATATTGCACCTCAACCAACTGGTAAATGAAATTTCAAAACGCATTTATATAAGTGAATTTGAATTATACAGTACTTCATGCAGCGAATAAGAAAGGTGAGGACACTTTTCCGTTTGTATTTCATTGTGGTGGTTTTCATTCTGAGAACGGTTGTTTTGGCTGCTCAGCTTGTCAACTGTCGACAATGGGAGCGTAGTGTGCACATCGGTCGTGTTCAATTGCAGCGCATGTTATGAAACGGGTGCTTTTTCAGGAGGGGTGGTTCATGTAATAACTTCAGTTGAGTTATTTTGAAATCAACAGAAGGGCCAACACATAAAATGTCACCTGTGCCATAAACAATATAAATTACTTAAATGTTACTAAATAAAAAATACAAATGTAAAAAATATAAATAACTTAAATATTACCAAATACAAAATACGAAGTGGGATGTTTTCCACATTCCAAAAAATATTGCACAAAGTTGCTATGTCAATATAAAACAAAATACAATTTCCAGTGCAAAGTCTTTGCTCAACAGTGCAAATATAGTAAATAACTTTTAAATCAAAACTCTAAACCCAGGGTCTTCAAATCAATGTATGCCACATACAAATCAAATCAGACTGTTTATACTGAAAATACGCTGCTGCTTAGTTCACATTTGACGTAGTATTAAATTAAATGTGCAAACAACAATGTAGTTGAACACAAGTGGTTCGGGTTTTCGTTGTCTATGCCCTAATTAGATAGACTAATTAGAGCAATAGTAAGTCTACCAACGCAGTATTCACACTGATGTTTATCAGTGGTTAGTGGTTGACAAAATTACATGAAAATCAGTTGGATTTGGGGAAAGCACTTTATGCCTTCTTTGTGTTGAGCTATTTCGAATGCTTTTGTTTGGTTTTGTTAATTGCAAACAGCTGAAAGTCAAATATTTGACAATGAACCTGATTTGCAAAGGGGGTTAAAAATGTGGATTGCAACTGTTCATAGGTCATGTGTATATAAACAAGCATATTTAAATACCTGTGGATGTCTTATCTTTGTTTGCTTTGACTAGAAAAGTTGCATATTGTATAATTAAGAAACGGTAGATTTATTTTTATTATGTGACTGTATTTTTGATGGTAGCATAAGCAAGCACTAAACATTTTTGGGCCTGACAAATACAGTTAGTTATGAAGAATACAATGTTTCATACTTACAGTTAAGGCATCAGAAATGCCCTGGGAATTAACTGATTAAATACATAACTGACAAACTGATTCATCTGTAGATGTTTATTCCATGTCAGGCACAGGTAGAAATACACATGGATAAAGGCAGAACATTAAAGGGCACAGTTCTGAACTGGACCACTTCAAGCACTGTTATTAAAGTTTTTGTTAACGTCAATGTTTTATGTTGTACGGGAAGGGCTAGCAGCATGCTCTTTCATAAAATGGTACATGATCAACAGTCTTTGTGCTGCTAGTTATTTAGTTATGGTGCTAGTTGACCTTGACACACTCATTTATTTTGAGCCGCATGATTCTGAAGCTATTTATCCCAGTGGCGTATTGGTGTCTGGAGAAGTAAGTATACACTTATACTCCCCCAGCATCAAAGTGAAGGTGCCCTTTATGAATCCAATCTCTGTGCTGAAGGTATATTGTTGTTATGTCCTTGAGCAAGGCAGTTCACCCGAAATGCTCCAAGGGTGCCCAATATGGCATCACTATGCACATTCAAATTGGTTCGTTCAAATCAGGCACGGCTGCAGATGCCCCTTTTGTGTGGCCTTAATGTTCCAGCTAAAAAACATAATTATTGTGGCTGATGTGCCCTTGGGCTGAGCTGAAAAAATAGAATCCTAACTTGCTGCCTGTAACTGCTCCCGGGGAAGCATGATGATGCAGGCAGTCGGAAAGCTACATTCTCACTAGCCAATCATTTTGTCCATCACACCTAAGCGCACAAACACATTTAGTACACATGATCTAGAAGTTATTGAAGTCTCAGTGGCATCATCAAATGAGTCTTGCAAAATCATTAAAAAAATTAAGGTAAGCAAAGAGTATATTGACAGCATAATAATTGAAATACATTTCAGTCTTAAATATAAGTATATAAGTTCGATAAAAAATTATTCAACCACGGTAACAGTCGTTGTCAATTTACTTAATTGTACTGGAGTTGAATTAGCAGTATTTGCTACAGTAGCAGGCTTGGGTTGAAGATGCACAAATACAATATATTTATTTAAAGAGGTGAAACATGAAAACACACAGGCCACGACAGCTACACAACCACGACCCACAGACACAAGACTTCACTGACGTTGCCTCCCTATACTTATTGACGTCCCCATCACCAAGTGATACAGTCAGGCTAACTCACACAGAAAATGTGCAGTCAGATTTTTTTTATGCTCTGGCTTTGTGTATACATCTGTCAGTGAGGCGATGTGTGTGAATAACAGGATTTTAGGTTAGAGTATATTTATTCAAGTAATATGAACTTAAATTTACATGAAATGTAATGTGAATATGGATTTACTACTACTAAATAGAAATGAAAGGGAACTTAAATGTTATGGAGAAGATTATTTTCCTGCAAAATATTTACATTCCTACTGTCTAATCCTGTGTTCATAGGGTTAGATCTCCATACAGTATCTCATAGGTTTAGACCATTAACGTGTTGGAGGACAGACAATGGGGTAAAAAAGCAGTGTTTTTCACTTTGCAAAGCAATTTACTTGGTGATTTTGCTTGATGGCCTTAGAGCCCTGGCAAATTGGGCACCTCCTAAAAGCTACATTGTATTTTTTGGAGTTCTTAGCAAAAACCCCTTTGTTCTTAAAAAAAAGATGTGCTCATTCATGTGTAATTACTTCCACCAACTAATCAAAGTATTATCGTAAGCGTAGAATCTTCCATTCAGAGTACATATGACGTGTCGCTCGAATTGCGGCAGCCATGTTACGCCTGCATCTTTAAAATACATTAGCCAAAGAGGGACATACTTGGAAATTCAAGCTCTGCATTTCGCGCTTTTCCACTTAGTGCTACCGTGACGAATGCCCGGGGGACTGCCTACATATTTGAAAGCCTGTTGAAGATGGAGGACCGAGCCTATTCCCGAGGACATGTAATGGCAGCGCTGGCCCCATACAATAGGCAAGAACCGTTCGCCTGGCAACACAAACTCAGATTTTCCGTTTCAAAATAATAATGCTCGTAATTCATTACGATAATCATTCATTGCATAGGTAGTGTCCATGTTCATGTCCGTGTTGCTAAAATTAGTCTTTTGTTGGATGAAACAGACTAGTGAATGTTTTTCAAATGTAATGGTGTTTTTACATGAGACACTGATAATTTATTCATTTATTTATCAAATTGTGTGTACATCATATTTGTTACTGTTTTTAACAAAACATGTTAAATTATAATTTTTTGAAATCACATGCTTCTATTGTTTCTTTACACACAATACAATTGAATTTGGTTACAATTCACTAGCTATATAATGAATTAACAATGATTATTGCAATGAATTAAAACAAGCACTATTGATTTTAAAAAAAAAATACAAATATCAGAGTTTGCGTTGCTGGCATAATAGCGGGAGTGGCTAGAAAGTAGTATTCAGTTGCTTGTCATATACAATTTCCCCGCGAGATGATTCTTACACAATTTAGCTTATAGGCCAAGTGGTCTTGTCCCTAAAATCACAAAATGTCATGCCTTGATCAAATGCAAAACTAGTTTGAACCTGAATTGAAATGCTGACAACAATGAATTATAAGAAACTGAAGCCAGCTGTTGCCCTATTCAATCTATGCAACTCCACTCCATAGCATGTATCCTACCTGGCTGATGATTTGATGCATTTGATGACCAAGGAGTTAGATGGCCAGTTGAAGGTTTCTCACTCAATGTTTGACACTATCCTGAAAATAAGCCAGATATGAGCAATTTAATAAAATATTTTGAAGTTAAATTACTATGCAATAGTTAAGTTACTCTATATAATGATTACAAAGAACATATTGCCAAATGTAATTTAAAGACATTGCTTTATTATTAAATCCAACTGTCCAAATGAACTACTGCGCTGGTCACCCTCACCAAAGTCAGACATTGCATTCCGCCATGAGAGACACCCTATATGCACCTGTACTACCCACTCCCGTACGTCCTGTACTACCCACTACCGTATGTCCTGTACTACCCACTCCTGTATGTCCTGTACTACCCACTCCCATACATCCTGTACTACCTACTCCCATACGTCCTGTACTACCCACTCCCGTATGTCCTATACTACCCACTCCCGTATGTCCTATACTACCCACTCCCGTACGTCCTGTACTACCCATTCCCGTACGTCCTGTACTACCCACTCCCGTACGTCCTGTACTACCCACTCCCGTATGTCCTGTACTACCCACTCCCATACGTCCTGTACTACCCACTCCCGACATCTGAAATCAGGTCTGTGTCCAACAGAAGACAGTGTGAGGTTGGACTTTCTTCTTCATCTTCACTAACCTCATACACAGGCAAAATAACTAAAAGCATATCTACCCAATTCAGTGGAGATCTTAGGGATCTGTATTGATAGCCATTCCTGAGCTCTGGTCTGGTCTGGTAGCCAGTACATCTAACAGTTAAACATGAATTAATAAAAGATGGTAGTTTGTGCATAGGAACTTTGTACACAAAAAGTGCCAAATGCATTTCTCTACAAGATTTTAAGGACAACAATTTACCTTCTGGTAAAGCGTGCAATGATGCGTACTAAGCCTGTCTCCCGTAATAAAATGAATGGCACTATGATATACAGCATCAAGAGGTTTTAGAACAGAGGCAGTGGCATGCATATAGATTGTCTCCATAATCAATGACAGGTAAAAAAGTGGATTCAACAATTATTTTTCTATTATTTAGAGTCAAACATGATTTGTTTCTATAAAAGAAACCCACTTTAACTCTTAGTTTCTTTACCAACTCATCAACATTCATTTGACATGTTTACACCCTGTATAGACAGGCTGTTAATCAAAATGCAATCTTGTTCAGTTCTTGGCATTGAGACGGACAGGTCCATGTTATTTTATTACATTCATTGGAGATGGACAGTGAACAAAAAGATCCGGTACTCCACAATGAAATGTAAAATTTACTGCGTACAATTGACTACCGGCCCACTTTAAATTTGACATGATAATTTGGGAGGGGAGCAACTAGGAAAGAAAAAAAATTGTGTGTTAGTGAAATATTATTTTTGAACCACTTTATTTGGCCTAGAGTAGTTTAGCGAACTAAGCAGTCTTTTCCGCTACACATATTGTCATAGTACGGGTGCAAATCTGTCCATAATTTCTTTAAGCAGAGGATAAAATTGTTAATAAATGTGTAAAATAATTAAAAAAATGTTCAAAGGAATGCTGTGGTACATGCACTGTGACTATGTGACACAACATTTAAACTCAATTATGTTCTTTTGCTGATTGGTTTAGCTAGCTTACCTTACATTTCCACATTTCTTTCATTCATTACACTGTAAAATTTTGGTTGTAAATGGTTTGTTGAAATAGGCCGTTTTTACACTATGATAGATACCGATAGCTTTAAGCAACATTTTCTGAATCTGCTAGAGATTATACTATAATTGTAGCGTGCATATTGTTGCGTGTTTCTCTCGAATTCTATGCGACATCCGGAGGTAGTGCACGAGAGATCCCACCTGGGGCTTTGCTAACAGCCCAGGAGAAATGTGTATTGCATGGGGAATTCTGTCAATGGGCTGAGCTGGTTTCTGAGCACAGGTCAAGACGTCTTGAATGACACCCACAAACGCTTGATTGCAGTCTGGAGACAGTGTAAACACAAAGTATGGAAATTAGCTTGTGCGGATTCGTAAAATGTTGCTGAATGCTATTGGTATCTATCAGTAACTCTCAGCCCATAATGTGGTTATAGTAAAATGTTTACTGTATTAAAAACAGCTTGAAAGTGTCTTCCAGCCCTATCTAAAACTATGCAGCTTTAGTTTTGCTTTATTTAGCAACCTAGTGAAAATTTAGCTTGGAATATTTGTTTTAAGACAGAAATAAATGTAAGAAATCTGCCACTTTGTTAAGTGGTTTTAATTACCCATGTTTGTACCACTCAGATGGATATTAAGATGCTTGTGGAAGTGAGGAAATTTGTCTGTCGTATCTGGCCTCTTGCTAGGAGATCAGATGCCGCAACAAGTTTGATTTAAGAGCCAGGAGAGGCAGTTTTCCTCTGGTCCAAAAAAATGTAGAATCCCAAGTGCAGTCAAGGGGACACTGACCTCCATAGGGTGCTGTCTAAATGTGTTTTAATTGGCTAAATGAGAATTTCTATAAAATAATGCTACATTATTTTTCAATAAAACATTTGAGACTCAGAAGGACTGGGGGTGGCTACTACCGGCACACCCTTGCTCTCTGAATCTGTTCCTGCTAACAAGCACAGCGGGAGACTGCGAGCGAGGGATGGGGACGTGACACCTAGCCCAACTGTCTCTCCTACGCTCTAGCTCTGTACCTTGTCAGCCCCAAACGAGGAGCTGCACTCTGCCCATCTCTGCTCTTAGTCCCTGACTCAAACTCCTTAAACATCTTACTTTGTTCATTTCTGTCATCCTCATCTATTCATAATCAGGAAGTTCTGGCACGTTTTGTTCACTACACGGAGCGGGCTGTGTTCTGTCATCCTTTTTGGTAGGACTCTACACATACTAACTGCTGTGATGAGCAGAACATCTCTGATCCTCCTGCACACTGGTGCCAGTATTTATGTCCACACATCCTGTTCATCGTACAGGCTGTACCAGGGGGTGTAGCATGTCTGTGCCAGGGAGGGTAAAGGCTTCTCTGAAGCTTCTCTACCAGCTGGTAGGACAGCTTTTGCCATGGGATTTTTCCAATTTACCAGATTTCAGCACTTTTTAAAATTCTTCCAAATTCAGACAACATGTGGATAACATTTATTATTCTCAGAGCAGTTTTGATAAAGTTGTTGCGTGTCGAATGTATCGTAAAGCATTAGCTTAGCGCAGTTGCTCATAGTCTTCGAGAACATCTTGCCAGTATTTGTCAATGGCTTGGAAATGTTTAGGTTTAACTCCTCCAAAGCTGGGTGGTTGGTGGTTTTATAGTCATTCAAAGCTGTACACAGTAATTGTTGTTTTGTAGCTGTTAACTAGACATGACATACAGCTATATCATCATCCTTTAACTGACATTTTTGTGTTCTGCCTGGACTGTCTTGCGAACTACTTTTTTAATTTCATTTTCTTAGATAATATTTTCAAAGAAATGTATTTAGTTACTGTATAGTTTTAATGTATTTATTTGGTTAAATGCCATTTCATCTTTTTATAGTCACATTACTGGCAACTCCGAGCATGGAGATGGGTCACTTGCATGTTGTGTTAGTAAAAGTACTGCATAACTATTTAGGGCCCTATTTCAGTTGATTAACCTGGTAATATAAAGGTTAAGAAACAACTCTGTGGAACTGTATGCAATCTGATTTATTTTTGTCACTTGTTTTATATTTAACAAATTAGTAAAATTATTTCTGGTTTAGAACTTTATTTTAGTTATTTACTCTAAAGAGATTAATAGTTTTCTCTTTGTATCTGGCCCTTTAATTGTCCTTCTAGGGATAGGGGAATGTGCAGATCTAGCAAAAGTACCGCTGGTTCTCATTTCGTGGTAACATTTCCCATAATTGCTTCAAATAGATAAATGTGACATACTGTACATCTGCCAGGTAAGCCTATTTCAGTTTTGGGGTTTAAAGTATTTCTGTCAACTCAAGTCAGTTTTCTTTAAACTGAACACAGAGCAGCCAGTAGCCAAACCGGTACACAGATGAACAGCTAGACATGTAGATAGGTTTTTTCCATCCTTGCATAGGTAATGACAAATCCATCCATCAGGTATTTAAGAAGGGATTAGGGATCCTCTATTAGCATTGTATTTATCTCTTAAAATCCCTGGGGTCAACATTATTTACAGTAGCGAGTCATTAACAGCGAAGCTTTTAATAGTCCTTAGGGAGGTATTCTAATCTGCCTGTCTGCATGCTTCATTACTGGACTACTGACAAGTCTCGTTCCTGGACAACTGACTGAAGGCTCGTTACTGGACTACTGACTGTAGGCTCGTTACTGGACTACTGACTGTAGGCTCGATACTGGACTACTGACTGTAGGCTCGTGGTTGGGCTGGGTATTATGTGTATTTTGAAAGGGCTGATGTTAAGAAAATTATTATATCCCATATTTTTGATGCACTGTGTACTGACACCTTTCTATCAGAGCCAGCATGAACTTTTTCAGCAATTTGAGCAACAGTAGCTCATCTGTTGGAGCGGACTACACGGGCCAGCTTTCACTCCCCACAACCATCAGTGAGCCTTGGCGGCCCTGGACCCTGTCCCTGGATCACCAGTTTTCCTTCCTTGGACCACTTTTGAGTTCTAGTCAGAGCATCTCCAGAACTGCAGCTCTTGTGGGGTGTTCCCAGTCTGCAGTGGTCAGTACCTATCAAAATGTTCCAAGGAAGGATAAGTGGTAAACCGGCGACAGGGTCATGGGCGGCCAAGGCTCATTGATGCACATGGGCAGCGAAGGCTGGCCCTTGTGGTCCGATCCAACAGACGAGCTACTGTAGCTCAAATTGCTGAAGAAGTTAATGCTGGTTCTGATCGGTGTCGGAACACACCGCATCACAGTTTGTTGCGTATGGGGCTGCTGTTTTGGCGGCAAAAGGAGGACCTACACAATGTTATTCAGGTTGTCATAATGTTATTGTTGATAGGCGTGTGTGTGTGCACTGAATGAAGAAACAGACATCTGTGTTTAGCTAGAAATCAGAAAGACTGCACTGCCCACCTCCTGCTTGACCCCTTTTTATTTTCATCAAAGGACCTGAATACTCTTGGAGACAGTTGGGTCTTAAGTCGTGCTAGGGGGACTCCCCTTGCGTACGGTCCTATACTGTTCTGTACTGTAGTCTATAGCTCAGCCCATTTTCTGTTCACCATCAGATCTCTAGTATTTTATATTGACAAAAAAAAACAGGTTTTGACCAACTTTGATGTGCGGGTATTAATGTGCGTCTGTGACACTGAGAGTGTGCGCAAGTGAGTGCATCGTGTGTTTGAGCATACATCTTGTATAACTTTGGAACAGTGGCATTAGCCAGCTCTTATGTAAGGCAGCTCTTATGTAAGGCAGCTGTCGTTCCTTTCACTGGCCTCCTTATTACTTGCTCCTCTATTTTATTGCACTCGCAGATGAAAAACTCTCATGCCATCCTTCTCATTCTCTCTTCTCACACTCTCTTACTCTCACACTCACTCATGCATTCTCTCTCTCTCTCTCTCTCTCTCGCACGCACGCACGCACGCACGCACACACGCGCACACACACACACACACACACACACACCATTCACCTGAAACACTTGAAGCGTCTATAGCAGCTTTCTGACCAAGTAGTTACAGGAACGTAGTAATAGGAACAGTCCACTTTTAAACAGTTCTACTAACTACTCTCCCCCAAAACCGGTTTTGCTATTTGCATTCACACTGGTCAAGTGGCCATAGGAACTGGTAGGAGGGGTAAAGGAGTGACGCAAGCACCGCAACAGGCTTTTATAGCGTCGTCACTAGACTTTAGCATTGCGCCACATACAACAACATTTCACAGTTTAATGTTTGTAACACTGGGTTTATGATTGGAAGCGACCGGCCAATTGTACCAATCAACGTAGACCTAGTAAAAGGGAAAGACACTGCTCAGGAGTAGGAGCTAAAAAGGTTATAGGAACGGCAGTGCGAGGAACTAAATAATCCCGCAATTTCTTCTATCGGAACACAAGAAAAAAGGGGTTATAGGAACATTATGTTCTAGGAACTGCAAAAATCCCTGCGGTCGGAATGCGGCTAATATTATAGTTTGCCAGGCTCTGACATTTCCATGTAAAAAGACCCATGAAAACTGAAATATGACAGCCTAGTTGTTAACGATTCCAATCAATGACCAGTTGGTTGCTAGATTGAATCCATAAAGGAACATTCCAGAGTAAATAAAATATTTACGGTAATATAGTATTTAAAAACATTACCGTAGAATCATTTGTGTTATACAAGCTTTGCCTGCCATTTTGCAACCCTGTTACTTTTTGTATTGACAATTTCAATTGAATATTGAAATTAACAACCTGAGGTGGGAAAATAACATTTTCTTAAGGTTAAACATCTTTTTATATGCCTACAAAAAAATACAAAAAAAAATAGTTCAGAAAAAAAAAGTTTCAAACCCAATTTCCACTCTATTCGTGGAATGACCCAGACACCACCATTGTGAGTTTGCTCTGGGCTGCACTTCACCGGTGGCCACTTAGATTGCAGCCACTTGATTCACATGAAAACATTCTTGCCGAATTTCTTCATCAGTGTATTCGGTCTCAAACATCTATGGTTGGATATTACCATTCCATTAAACATCATCATAGTTGATATCATCTAGCTCTTCGGGTATTTCTTCAATTGCAATAACCATTGTAGAAATAAAAAATATCTCTCGGACTCTTGTAATTTAGCCATAGGAGAATTTCTTTCATTTTATTTAGACCTTACCTTTGCTGATGTAAACACTTTGAGCTGCATTCCCTGTATGAAAGGTGTTATATAAATAAAGGTTTATTGTTAACATTATTAACCACTACAGATGTTTTTTTCTCCAATTAATTAGATTCAGGGTCTGGACAAAATAAACATCAGGAAGTCAACGGAATTCCTCCCCACAATCTGGCTGTAGTTTTCCAAAATACCTTAGATGACATAAAATGACGCAGATATCGTCACTATATGTAAAAGTTATAAATTTACAGTGGCAGAGTTGTGAATTACAGAACGCATTGATAAGGTGTTTTTAGTGACTCGGCACAACAATCTGGAGGGTTCCTTTTAAGCTGGTAAGGTGAAACATCTGAAATGCCATCCCTGAACAAGGCAGTTAACCCCAGTTGCTCCAAAGTTGATTCTGAAAATAACAATTTATTATGATTTTTTTGTTGAACTTTTATTTTAGCAGGGGAAGTCAGGCTGAGACCAAAGGTGTCTTTTGCGATGAGCCCTGCATCAACACAATTAAAAAAAATAACAGTATGAGGAGCACCCCCCAAAACAAAAACATAAACACACAATTCAAAGGATACAAAACAT
This sequence comes from Umbra pygmaea, assembly GCA_016801145.1. Lineage (NCBI taxonomy): Eukaryota > Metazoa > Chordata > Actinopteri > Esociformes > Umbridae > Umbra > Umbra pygmaea. Next base: position 24,143 of record JACXGM010004736.1, read on the forward strand.
TTGCCATTGAAATATTCCTCTATCCATTTTTTTATTGTGTAAGTGGCACCAATTCCTCCAATTTAAAATTATTTTGGATTTTTTTTCAAATGTTAAGTGCAGAAAAAAATCTAAGCCTGTCTACCTAACTCCAGAGATTGCGGGTATCTCTAGAGTTAACCATCCCTGAGACCGTAGTTTGTACTTCTGTATACCAGCAGAGAATTAATGTATAGTGGTTATTTTATACAGAGAACTATGATGTGTACTAAAACAGTCACCTGTAATTTAGCGTAATGCACTATGATAAACTCATCAAAAGAAAATAAAACATTTTTAATATAGAATTTTAAATCGTTACCCTAGATTGATTATTGTCATACAGTGCTTTTCTTTTCTGCCATTTTGTCTGAAATCAGATGAGAGTACTGTTCAGGTGTTTCTGTTTGGTTATATGTGAAATACCGGTAATACAAGGTCTAGAATTCAATGCGAACTTTGTGACTGTGCCCTGCAGGTTGCTGTTGATGTTGAATTTAGCTTAAGCTATTAAACTACTAGCTAGTCACAATACAATGATAGTTTTAACATTTACAACCGGTCACAATATAGTCAGAGAGGTATATGCCCTAACTGGCTTCAGTAGGTACAGATTTAACCATAATCTGTCCCGATACATTTCTAAATGTAGTTGAAATTATCACACAATTTCACAAATGAGACATTTCTAGCTAGCTTAGCCCTTGGCCGACTACGTCTCAAAACACCATAACTAATGAAATTGACAATGAGTCACAATAATATATTGTGACCTATAATATGCAGTTTAGTAGGTACTGTACAAATTTAACCATAATCTGTCACATAATTTCAACTTCATTTTGACAGATTATCACAATATACATGAATAAGACATGCTAAATTGGCTATCATTGACTTCCACTAAGCAGCTAATTTCACATCTTTATAATGGACAGTTTTAATGATTTCACACCAAGAAGATCAATCACCTATCTGGTTAACGTTCATACATGCTTAATGATCTTCTGTCAATTTTAATTATTCATTTATCTGCCTTTTTACAAGTATTTCCAAAAATTGGTCTAGACACCCAGCCATGTTAATTGCTTATTTGCTTCCATTAGGACCTAGAGAGGTTGCGTCTTTTACGGACAGTTTTAATGATTTTTACACACCAAGGATATCAATCACCTATCTGGTTAACATTTATGTATGCTGAACAATGTTCTGTCAATGTTCATTATTCATTTAACTGCCATTTTTACAAGTACTTACACAAAAAAATGTAAATGATTACCTGTTTGTCCCGTTGTTTTTCAGGATAATGAATAGAACGTTTCCAAAACATCTTTGTCCTTGTCAGGGTGGAAACTTGGTTGATCTAACACATAAATGTAATCATCTTCTTGGCAGGAGATGATTGAAAGCAAAAATGTTTCTTTGTCCCACTCTTTATAATATAAAATTTTCTGTCTCTGCCATCGAGAGCTCGACCCCTGTGGACAGCAGCAAAACAGTGCTAGATGGATTCAACTGATAAATTTGGTCAGGAGCCTTTCCCATATTTCTTCCTTCCAGCTCAAATGCATTTTTGGATATTACCAACCAATAATACTTTATCAAAGTTAAAATTGTCCAGCTCTTCAGGTATTTTCTTAGCCTGGTCCTAGCAGATTCGTATGTACATTTAATTTGTACAGAGAGTCTGGCCACTCTCCATTGACAAGCGTTAACTTCCTTGAAGCCGCGTACTTTGTTGAAATTCAAAACTTTTGGATCTGCCATTACCAATCGCTACGTTTGGTCGTGACGTACTGTAACTCAAACTAGCGCAGGACATCAATGTCAACGTTCTCATCCACTCCCTCTGTTCGCTGACTGGACCGGTAAAAAATTGTTCGGAGAAAACCCAAGAACATGCCGCAAACCCAGACGTAGTATTGAAGGAAAATTAAGTACGTAGGAGGGCGGAGCCAGGCTAGTATTTTCTCACTTGCACTGGCCATTGTTGAAAAAAACAATGCTCTAACTCTTCATATATAGACGTGTTGCAATTTAAGGAAGAATGCAATGTGTAGTATTCCCGCACAAATTTCGCAGTATTATTATCCAATCAACTCGATTCAGGTTTGTGATGTAAACAAGATAGGAAGTCAACTGAGACCTCCCCTGCAGTTTAAAAAATGATTCCAGTGACGTCACTGGAAAGTTGTTTTTACTGACTATGATGTCAGAAATATGACCAGCGAAACGATTTTAAGATGTTTAACGGGTGGAGTGTTCCTTTAAGAGGTTTCATTACCAAGATAATTTATGCAAACTATAATCAATAACCAGCATGATAGTCAACAGAACAATTTGCCTTCTGTTAGATAATGTAAAGTATGACCTATTTCTTCAAGTTTCATCCTTCACTTTCTAACAAGTTCATCTACCTTTTTTTTAAAGGAAAGATTTTAATCTATTCATATGCTCTGGTATTTGTATGTGGAAACACATTCAATGTGAGCACCATCAAGAGTAATCAAAACCAAATTTACAGGCAGCTTTTTAGGTTTAGAAAATAGCATACAATTGTTAGTTTTTTTTCAGAATTCAAATCAGAAAGAGATCTCTGCAGGACATTAAATGCACCCCATAGCATATAAAGAACCTGGTCAACTGTAGCAGGAATAGCAAATAACAATGTTCAACAGCTAGACCAGTATCATTTATATAAATGGAAAATACATTTGGGTCAAGGATCCCCTTTGATATGTAAAACAAAAATAGGTCTGCTGAGGTACAGAAACATTTATTATTTAGTTTAACTGCAATGTTTGATTTAACTTAAAGGTTGACGCTACAAGTTTAATGGCAACTCAACCTTTCTTTATTTGATCTAAAAACAGTGTAGCCTTTTATGTCAATGTCCACATCATTGACTATTGAACTCAGCCATGTTTCTGAGACTACCAGAATATCTGGATTATGGCATACATCCTAATATCAATCGAATCCATTTTAGGCAGCAAACTTCGCCCTTCATGCTTTAAATGTTGATGCAGTATTCACATTTTCCAACGAAAAGTTCCTACTAGAGATTGAGCCAGTGGAAGCTTTATCGATACAGTTATAAGATTACCAATGTTTACATTTATTTATTTTAACAGGAAAAGATTAAGATCAATCGGGCCTGACTCAGTATAGAACTGATTTTCAGCAGGTTCCTGTTCTGCAGAACATGAATACCTCAAACACAACAGAACTCCAAGACCATACAATAACAAATACACAACAAGCACACAACCCACGATAGTAAACAAGCATCAGCAGGAGGCCATAAAGCCATCTTAGTGGTCACAGATATACCTGTCCATCAGATGGCGAGCAAAGGTTTGTTTAAATAGTCTTATTGATGTTATAGATCTGTTGTGCTGTGGAGTCTCATTCCAGGCTCTAGTGAGCAGATTAAAGAAAGATCTCTGTCCATAGCAGTTCCTAAAAGCCGGTATAGGGAGAAGTCCATTTGCAACATCAAGGTCTAAGCTTGGTATGTGCAAAAACACTTAATCAAGAGGTTATGATGTAAAATGTCTAATGAAGAGATGGACTGACTATAAAATTCCTAAGTTCTAAAGCACAAAAAGTGTGCATTCTTGCACCTCTTGTTTGGATGGAAACCATCTCATGTCAAAATTGGGGTCTTTCTCAGAACGAATCAAAGTTCACTGTCTAAAAAATCATAGCCATGTTTGCAGCACTCAGTAGTTGCAGCACAATGTGTTCTTATACAAGTTTATAGGAGCAAATGCAGTTTGGTGTGGAATGAAAGCCCATGAGTCTTTGTTAATTTAATCTTTTGAATGTGAAAACAAGTTAAAGGTGCTATATGTTATACATCTACTGTAATAAATCCAAAAATGACGCCAATGCCTCATCAGATATTAAGGAAACATGTTAAGCTGAAATACTATATTTTCTGAAAACAATGCTAATGTCAGTATTTTTTCTTTTGGAAAGGTACGTTCCGTGACGGAATTTATGTTTATGTTTTGGCCTGTGTGTTGTTATCAACTGCCCATTTTAACAGCACGAACGGATTGCCTGGCATATCTGTAAAAACGCAACCCGGCGCGCTACAGCCATGGAAGCAGCAAACAAACGAACGAGATCATAGAGATTCTACACAACCTAAAAAAAACTCTGCATGTTTCTAAACGGTTCCATGACCATAGATGTAGTAAAACACGGTTTGCTTGTCATGAATGCGCTGATCTTGTTCATCGCGTTAGTTTCAATTCTGGGGAGGAGGGGGCGGAGGGATACAACTCAGGTATTTTGAATTTGAACTGTAGTACCCATTTTTTAACGCTGGCTGTCCGTTTTACATATAGCACCTTTAATATTGTCCAATTCCATGAGGAAATCATGAATGTAGTGAAAAAAACACAAACAGCGTACATTTGTTGTCCCCCGCTTTTGTTGTTCATGGGGAAATGCATTTAGATCTTGAGTTATACAGAGTTATTTTGAATGAGTAGGCAACATAAAATCGACAATAACCTAATCCGTTGCAGTCATGGTAAATTCTCTTTATTTGTAAATGTATTTGCCTCACAGCAGACTTGGGGAGCTCAGATCTTTTTTAGATGATTTTATATCCTTCCCCAAACTGATGTGCTCCCACTACTCTCTTTACAATAAAGATCCGGCAGGGTGTTTTTTGCAGTCATCTGTATGGGTAACACCAAACTACCCAGGTTTCTCATCTCTATTTGCAAACTCTTTTTAAAATATCTCTACTTTGATTGGTTTATTTGGTACCCAATATGAACACACCTGATTCTACTTACTGTACCTACTTGATTTGACCTAAGCAGCTTGGGGCACCTCCGCACAAGTTCTTTTTTAAAAGTTAGTTTTTCTACTACATGCATGATTTCCTATGAACCAACATATGGAATTGGTCAATAAAAACTTATTTTGTATCAAATATAAAAGACTGGTTAAGAATAAATAAAATGTACATGATGAATACTAAAACAACAACAATTGCACAAGGTGTTGACATACTTTCCAGCAGCACTGTAATGTAATCCAGTTAGATATTGTTTATTTATTTGCTTGGGACAGTGCTCATTAATCAACAATCTTACACTTCTGTACAGACTGTAAATGAGTGCTTGATTAAACTTTGTGAAATAATGATTATTTATCATATAAAATTAATGTTCTTTCACAAAAATCACAAATTTGGAAGCACAATTGCTTTTGGAACAGAATACATTTTGTATGATACGTGTCAGTTGTGGGGTTTCAAACATCTCTTTTCTTATAAACAATTCTAATTATTATAATTTATAATAAATTCTAAGCATTATGCCTAGTCATGGTTTAAATAATATTAAAATAATAATTAGCACCTCTCTAAACATATTAAGGTGAACTTGAGAACTAGCTAATAAATATTTATTCATGACCAAATCTGGCTTGGGGAATTATTCTGCATATCCAGCTGCTGACTTCACTCCATGTCCCTGGGGGAGAAACAGGGTGGCGCGTGTGTGTGTGTGTGTGTGTGTGTGTGTGTGTGTGTGTGTGTGTGTGTGTGTGTGTGTGCGTGTGTGCGCGCGCGTGTGCACACGTGTGTGTGTGTGTGTGCGTGTGCGTGTGTGTGTGTGTGTGTGTGTGTGCGCGCGTGTGCGTGTGTGTGTGTGTGTGTGTGCGCGCGTGTGTGTGTGTGGTCTACTTGTTGATGTTAACTGACTGTAAACATCAACAGAATGAGGTACAATGAGATTGGGAGGCAGGAGTGATGGACAAAGAGAGGGCTGTGGAAGGAACACATACTGTACATTACAGGAAGGGAGCGCGGGAGATTAAGAATGAACCGGGTTGTGAAAGGAATGACCTCAGAACCATGTTGGTGTGATGGAACCCAGGAACTCCTCAGTAGCTTGTGTTCTACTGGTACACATTGATCATATAGGAAGCAGATGAGTGGTTGTCAAAAATGTCTTATTAGCACACATCAATGATTTATGTTCTATATAGTTTATTACCCTTTAACCTACTAGTATGATGTTGAAGTATTCAATTGGGATTGGGACCACATAACTGGAGGCTCTATAGCCGCTTTCCAACCAAGTAGTTACAGGAACGTAGTTATAGGAACAGTCCACTTCTAAACAGTTCTACTAACTACTCTCCCCCAAAACCGGTTTTGCTATTTGCATTCACACTGGTCAAGTGGCCATAGGAACTGGTAGGAGGGATAAGGGAGTGACACAAGCACCGCAACAGTCTTTTATAGAGTCGTCACTAGACTTAAGCATAGAAACGGCGCCACATAACAACATTTCACAGTGGAATGTTTGTAACACTGGGTGTATGATATGGCTGGGCGATATGGCCAAAAAGATATATCACGATATAAAATAGATATTTTTTCGATACGATATGCATGACGATATATATATATATGACCTGCTGTGACTTCAGTAAATCAAAGTGTAAAGTCTGCTGTATTAACTAATAAAAACAATACATACAAAAAACTATTGATTGACCTTGATATATTTCTGCTTAGAAGTTTCAGGTAAAACTGAACTACAAGCAATATGAAATACTACTCATTTGTTGGATGTTTCTTTGTTTCAAACCAAAACCAGCTGTTATCACGATATGGGATATTCTTCTCAATATTATTTTCAAAAACTCGATAATGATAAATATTGAATTATCGCCCAGCTCTAGTGTATGATTGGAAATAAGTGTGTAAATCATCTTATGTATGCGGATGATCTGGTTGTTTTCAGCCCAAGTAGTGCTGGGTTCCTTCAGCGGCTTGCTGTTTGCTTGTTCAGATTACGAGGCAAACGACATCCAATACAATTTTGAAAAAAATAGTGTTTTGTCGATATGTCCTCAAAGTGGAGTTCGAACGGAGGAGTCATAGAAATTGAATAGCTACTTAACAGAGAAACACAAAAGACAAAGGTTCCAGCATAATATGTAATACGCAACAGAAAAACGAATCAACAGGCGTGAATGATCAATTTGACCATTCAACCTAGACCTAGGAAATGGGAAAGACCCTGGTCTGGAGTAGGAGCTGAAAGAGTTATAGGAACTGCGGTGCGAGGAACTAAATAATCCCCACATTTCTCCTGTCGGAGAATTCAAGAAAAAAAGGTTTATAGGAACGTTATGTCCTAGGAACTACAAAAATCTCTGCGGTCAGAAAGCGGCTTATTTTTATGTCTGTGTGTTTGTGCAGGGGGCGTGTAAGGATGCATAGGTAATGCCCTGTGGAGATAGAGTGACACCATGTCTGACGAGTGGACATCAGGAAGAGACATGGACTGCCACCGCCTCAACAGGCAGGAAGAGAAGGAGCTGGAAGAAAAGGAGGTGGAGGACAGCAAGAATGATGGAGATGATGAAGACGATGGACCCAGTAGGTTAAATCAGTCTTAAGAGCTTTAGGAACTACCTAATCCAGTTCAAATGCTGATTATAATAAGCATTTTTCAGCATTTGTATGGTGGAAATCTTCCCAATGTTTCCTTTAACTTAGAATCACATGCAACATTGTTTGATGGAAGAGGAAATGATTGTCATTGAGGAGTTGCAAGTGAACATTAGTGTTATTGAACTGATATAAGGCAGTAGTTTAAATCCTAGTCATGTCTTTTCAGTTGTGTGTCCATTTGGGAAGTCATGGGTAGCTTAAACTTGAAGAAGAGTACTTTGGTCTGAACTAGGGCTGGGCGATATGGCCCGAAATGAATATCCCAATATATTTTGTAGCTTTAATGACTAAAGATGTATATCTCGATATTTAATTTTTTTTTTTAAGTTAATTAAGTTTGGAAAATGTGTACACATGTAAAGAAAAAAAGGGAATTTTCTTTATTAAAATTAACAAATGAAGAATTGCACTTTTTTTGTCAAAGAGGTGTGCAAGACACAGATATTGTTTTAGAACATTTACCAATCTCTGTCAATTTAATATTCAAATCTATTATAGCAAAAGAATAATGCTCAATCATATTGGATGTGGCGAGTATGTATGACAAATAGAGCTGGGCAATATGGAAAAAATCTAACATCACGATATTGTTGACCAAATAGCTCAATATTGATATTGCGGCAATATTGTAGGGGTGACAATTGGTCCTTACAAAGAAATATTTACACAATGAGATTTTTGATAAATAATCATCATTGATGTGTATATAATAACTAAGTGGGGTAAAGGCAAATAATAGAAAAGCTAGAACAGTCTTGTAAATTCAGAAAATTTCATCACTTTACTGTAATCCAGCCTTTGAAACCAGGAAAAGATAACACTTTTGTCATATCACGATATTACGATATCCAAAATCTAAGACGATAATCAGTCTAATATCACAATATCGACATAATATCGATATATTGCCCAGCCCTAGTCTGAACTCTGTTATGCTTCGGTAGGTGTCAGGGGTTGTACTGGGTAAAAACAGAAGAATACTGAAAGGCATAATTGAGTGTAAGCTCACTGCACTCTGTGGTACAATGGTTTACTAGCCCTTTGAAGTCCAGGAAGGGGCGACGCCCTCCCCGATAGAATACTGTCTCCCGTATAGACAAAGGATATTTTATTGAAAAGGTGATAAGTCTATAGTCAATAAAGGAAGTATCATCCTATCACCTAGGCAACCCATATTCAGACCCAGGATCCCAGTTGTACATAGTGCCTTTTGTCTTTAAGGGTCACGGCTCACTGTAGTGATTTTAAATATGACCAGTTTACCTCCGGTCACTACCTCAATGCCCGCTGTGTTAATCTTGACCACCCACTGATCGTGTCTAACGTCTTGAAATTTCTAGCGATTCGCTAGGAGTATCCAGACACTAGTTGCTACTTCTAAGTCAATCAGAAAATGGGGGGGGGGGTCAACGTAAGTGAGAGAAGAAGGACCGGGAGATCGATTACAAGAGGCAGAAGAATGTGTTTTTCCTGTAGGTACAAATACACTCACCTAAAGGATTAGTAGGAACACCATACTAATGCTGTGTTTGACCCCCTTTCGCCTTCAGAACTGCCTTAATTCTACGTGGCATTGATTCAACAAGGTGCGGAAAGCATTCTTTCGAAATGTTGGCCCATATTGATAGGATAGCATCTTGCAGTTAATGGAGATTTGTGGGACCAGCCTGCACAGTGGTAACAAGGCATGATGGATCCATGTTCTCATTCTGTTTACACCAAATTCTGACTACCATTTGAACAGAAATCGAGACACATCAGACTAGGCAACATTTTTCTGGAGATGAGTGGTACCCGGTGGGGTCTTCTGCTGTTGTAGCCCATCCGCCTCAAGGTTGTTCGTGTTGTGGCTTCACAAATGCTTTGCTGCATACCTCGGTTGTAACAAGTGGTTATTTCAGTCAAAGTTGCCCTTCTATCAGCTTGAAGCAGTCGGCCCATTCTCCTCTGACCTCTAGCATCAACAAGGCATTTTTGCCCACAGGACTGCCGCATACTGGATGTTTTTCCCTTTTCACACCATTCTTTGTAAACCCTAGAAATGGTTGCGCGTGAAAATCCCAGTAACTGAGCAGATTGTGAAATACTCAGACCGGCCCATCTGGCACCAACAACCATGCCACACTCAAAATTGCTTAGATCACCTTTCATTCCCATTCTGACATTCAGTTTGGAGTTCAGGAGATTGTCTTGACCAGGACCACACCCCTAAATGCATTGAAGCAACTGCCATGTGATTGGTTGAGTAGATAATTGCATTAATTAGAAATTGAACGGGTGTTCCTAATAATCCTTTAGGTATGTGACAGCTCAACTGTTTATCAAATTAGTTTTTGACAGCGGATTGGACGTCATCTGGACTTTTCAGGTTTGTTTTAAATTTACTACTTTAATAGTCAATATCTACATAATGTTATTCACCTTAGCTAGTTAATAATCACTTGAGGAGGGAATGTCAGGTCTACAGTGGGGCAAAAAAGTATTTAGTCAGCCACCAGTTGTGCAAGTTCTCCTACTTAAAAAGATGAGAGAGGCCTTTCATATTCATCATAGGTACACTTCAACTATGAGAGACAAAATGAGAAAAAAATCACATTGTAGGATTTTTAATGAGTTTATTGGTAATTCCTTGGTAAAACACGTATTGTTAATCTACAGACAACCAAGATTTCTGTCTCTCATAGACCTGTAACTTCTTTTTTCAGAGGCTCCTCTGTCCTCCACTCGTTACCTGTATTAATGGCACCTGTTTGAACTTGTTCAGTATAAAAGACACCAGTCCACAACCTCAAACAGTCACACTCCAAACTCAACTATGGCCAAGACACTAGAAACAAAATTGTAGACCTGCACCAGGCTGGGAAGACTGAATCTGCAATAGGTAAGCAGCTTGGTGTGAAGAAATCAACTGTGGGAGCAATTATAAAAAATGGAAGATGTACAAGACCACTGATAATCTCCCTTTAAATGATCACAAGAACAGTGAACAAAAATCCCAGAACCACACAGGGGGACCTAGTGAATGACCTGCAGAGAGCTGGGACCAAAGTAACAAAGGCTACCATCAGTAACACACTACGCCGCCAGGGACTCAAATCCTGCAGTGCCAGACATGTCCCCCTGCTTAAGCCAAAACATGTCCAGGCTCTTCTGAGGTTTGCTAGAGAGCATTTGGATGATCCAGAAAAGGATTGGGAGAATGTCATATGGTCAGATGAAACCAAAATTTAACTTTTTGTTAAAATCTCAACTCGTTGTGTTCATGAGGAGAAAGAATGCTGAGACGCATTCAAAGAACACCATACCTACTGTGAAGCATGGGGGTGGAAACATGCTTTGGGGCTGTTTTTCTGCAAAGAGACTAGGACGACTGATCCGTGTAAAGGAAAGAATGAATGGGGCCATGTATCATGAGATTTTGATGATACAAGGGCATTGAAGATGAAACATGGCTGGGTCTTTCAGCATGACAATGATCCCAAACACACCACCCGGGCAACGAAGGAGTGGCTGCGTAAGAAGCATTTCAAGGTCCTGGAGTGGCCTAGCCAGTCATCAGATCTCAATCCCATAGAAAATCTTTGGAGGGAGTTGAAAGTTTGTGTTGCCCAACGACAGCACCAAAACATCACTGCTCTAGAGGAGATCTGCATGGAGGAATGGGCCAAAATACCAGCTACAGTGTGTGAAAAGGTTATGAAGAATTACAGAAAACATTTGACCTCTGTCATTGCCAACAAAGGGTATATAACAAAGTATTGAGATTAACTTTTGTTATTGACCTTTTCTACTTATTTACCACCATAATTTACCAATAAATTCATAAAAAATCCTACAATGTGATTTCCTGGATTTCCTTTTCTCATTTTGTCTCATATTTGTAGTGTACCTATGATAAAAATTACAGGCTTCTCATCCTTTTAATTGGGAGAACTTGCACAATTAGTGGCTGACTAAATATGTTTTTGCCCCACTGTACAATCACTTAGTCATGTCGTACTTATTCTCCACCATAATTTACCAATAAATTAATAAAAAATCCTACAATGTGATTTTCTGGATTTATTTTTTATTTTGTCTCTCATAGTTGAAGTGTACCTGTGATGAAAATTACAGGCTTTAGTCATGTCGTAGCTGGTTTTAAGTATACCATCGACGGTTACAATTTTATGGATTATACTCCAATTGTCGATGGAGAAATTGTATTGTTTTCTTACTTTCACAGTCGACTGTTGAGGTCTATTCTGCTAGCAACACTTCAGATGATGTAATATGTTCGGTATAATGAGAAAACCTTCAAAATTAAAGCTTGAAGGTCAATGCATATCAAAGTGTATAATTATTAATTAGGGTAGTGAACTATAAACAAAAGCTAGTTTTATGATTTTTTAAGCATGTAGAAAGATTGAGTTGTTTCTGAAATACAGAAATAAATATATACACATAAATAAATACAGAAATAAATAACATGGAAATAAATAAATAGGGAAATAATATTAAATAATAAATGTTTAATTTTATATTTTTATATCTTTATGTATATTGCTATGTATAAATATTATTATTGATGCATATATTTATTTATTTCTCATTTTGGCAGACTTTGTCCTCCAAACAGCATAAAGCTCTGGAAAAATGTATAAAAGACCACTACAAATGTTTCTTAAACTAGTATTACTCAATTACATATTTATTTGAAAGAAATGTCAGTTTATGGGGGGGAAAAACATTTTCATTTTACCCAAACACATATCTATCAATAGTAAAACCAGAAATACTGACGTTAAAATGTGGTCATGAAAGCATATTATTACCTTAAGGTATTTGTCTTTCAGAACTTGATAGATCGCTCTACAGGTGTCCGGGATAAATTCTCTAATTGGAGACAGCCCAAAATTGAACAGATGAGACAGGCTCCTGTAGCTTTCCCCTGTGAATATAAAACCACGTAATCTGAAATCTGGAGTGTGTATTAAACTGAATGACCAACTGTTGTCTGACTCATTACTTGACCAAGAGTCTTTTCCCAGTATTTTCAGCCCTCAACAGTGGCGCTGACATTTCCGTGCGTTTTGGCTGTGTCACTGCGACACTGTGTTCCACAGGCCTGTTAAGAAACCCCTGCTCTCTCATCCTCCCCTGCTGTCTGTACCAGAGTGGCTAGGTCTCATTCAGTCCTGCAGCACCGCTCTAATGCACATCTGTAATACGCACAATTACTTTCACAAACACTCGCACCTACTCACACACACACACGGACATAACTCGCACCTACTCACACACATGTTCATTCATAAACACACAAACACTCACACAGACAAACACACACACACACACACACACACACACACACACACACACACACACACACACACACACAC